>JANHGL010007891.1:0-32032 GCA_024611195.1 Ceyx melanurus | reverse complement strand
GTAAGAAACAAACCTCCCTTCAGACAATGATTTTTTTCAAGGGGGCAGTGATTTTAGCAGGAAAGAATGAGGAGCACCCATGGGGCCCTTCAGATGCCAGGCAGGTGCCCTAGTAGTTCCCCTGCTCTGCTCTTGCCAGGCTGGGGGCCTCTGTGGTGCTGCCTGCAAAGGCAGGAGCTGCCTCCACCCACAGCTACTGGTACACCCCTCCTGCAAGCACCACAGAGTTTGGCCCCATGGCCCCTACCCTAGCAAGACCTTGCCCCTTGGCCTCAGAGGTCCTATCCACAGGTCTCTCCTTCTGCTACCCTGCTTCCATGCAGGGTAATGATGTATTAAGGATACTGAGAAAGCACAAAAATGGGTGCTGGATTGGAAGGTGCTGTGATCTTAGACCCATCTTGTGGATGGGCCTGGGTGCCAGTGGTGCCGGTGCCTCCAAGCCAGGTTCCCTGGCAGGAGCAAGGCACAGGAAAAACAGGCCTATCCTGGCATGAGAACCATGGGATGGAGAGCAGTAGATACCCACAAGCAGGTGCTGCTGCTGTGAGTTTCTCTCCTGAATGCACCCCCCTGCTCTGTCCCAATTGCCCTCCATCCCCCCAGTTACACCACAGGGAGACGGACATTTTTGTGTGGTGGGGTCTCCATCTAGGCAGAGTCACCTTGTCAGCTGGCACCCACTGGGGCAGAGACAGGGTATCTGCTACCAGCCCTGCTATAATCTGCCTTCCCTGCTGCCACCTCCTTTCCTAGGGATGGATCCTCAGAAACAAGCAGGCCCTGTCCTTTGCCCTCATGATTCTCCTCTGGCTTTCTATGAAAAACAGGTAGCTAGTTGCCAGCTTCTCATCACTGGCCACACTGTGCAGGAGAGGGCAGCCGCAATGGCCCCAGTCAGCAGCACAAATAAATGACCTGAAACACGATATGTGGGAACTTCCTGGGATAAAAGAATTTCTAAGGAGAGGTTTATTTTCCCCTCAGAGCTCCAGTGTCTTGTGGTCAGAGCCAAACACAAAGGCTGTCCTGAATTTCCTGTCTCACTTTCCTCACAGCTGGCAAGTTGGGTGATGCTTTGGGGCACCCTGTTTCTCCTGTGCTGGTGCCTTGGCACACTGGGCTGCAGGTCACTTGGCTTTGCCAGGTCCATAGCATCCCCAGGCCATCATGCTCCAGCACATCCTCCCAGCTCCTAGTTGCAGTTCTGGGGGTGATGACACACATTTGGCAGAGAATTAAACTGGAGCAGCTGCAGCTGTAGGCTTCTCATAGTCTCCCCTCATACCTGCCTGATGCTGGGGGGGTTGTGGGTGCTCTCTCACCTGTGGTGGAGTGACATCAGTCAGGAGAGGGAGTACCTGCCCTAGAATGGGCATGGGGGTCCCAGACACCTGCAAAGGAGCCAGGGCCATGCAGCTGGGTCCCCACCATCCCCTCCCTGTCCCCATGAACCATGGCTTGCTGCCACAGCCTTCCCTATAACATCCTTCTCCCTTGCTACAGTTTAAGCTTGTGGCTTCCTGTTCTAATTAACCAGTGAAGTTAATTTGCCTTCAGCCTCTTCACATTTCCAAGCCTCTCTGAGAGGTGGGTCACTGTATCTCCCAAGCATGCATTGACCCTCAAACTCTTGCCTTCACCAAAAGCTCTCCCACATCACAAGGGCTGGGAAACACCAACGTGGTCACATTTGTGCTGCTGCTTATGGAGGCTGCCAGACTGTCCCAGCTCTTATCAGATAGTTTTTGCATCCTCAACCTCTGCCTGCAGGCCTGAGATGGGCAGTCACTACCTACCTGGCACCTTATCTCTGTTTTCATCACATCATTTTGTCCACATTCCCACCCTTATCCGTGTCTCTATTCTCGGTCCTGGCCCCATCCCAATTTCTATCCCAATCTCCATTCCCACCTCACTCTCATCCCTATTCCTGTCCCCATTCCTGTTTCTATCCCTATCCTCATCATAATTCCCATCATTATCCCTGTCCCTGTGACCATCCCTATCCCTGTTCCCATTCTTATCCCTTTTCCTGCCACAATTCCCATTATTATCCCTATCCTTGTCCCCATTCCTGCTCCTGCCCCCCATTCACCCTACTTCTTTCCCTGTCTCCTCTACTCCCTGACCCTGCTGTGTCATGGTGCCAGAGACCAGGACCCCAGGCTGCTCCTGGATGCCTTGTCACGACCTATGCCAGCTTCATGCTTTGGCCATCTGTCGCCAGCCTGCCTGTCATCTCACACCTCCTCCTTGGGGCCAGGGGTCCCTGTCTCTCCTGCCTGGGCATCAAATGCCAGTGGGTACCAGGGCAGTGTCCCCAGGGAGGGGGATGATGCTGGAGGGAGCTGGGCAATGCTGGCAGCTGAGTGGTGGGAACATACCTGAACAAGGCCCTTCTGTGCCAGCCTGGGGACCAGCCCTCTGCAACCCACAGCAGGAAGCCTGCAGGGACAAAGGAACATGCTCAACCCTTTGGGTCATGATGCAGTGCCAAAGCATCCACCATAGCCTGGCACCTCAAGCTGGGATCTCAGGTGCTGGGAGTCCTCTGTGCCAGTTCCCCTCTGGCATCCTCTGCCAGGCTGGGCAGGCTTTCCCTGCAGTGTCCTGCTGCTGGGGGAAGCATTCCTACTTTTTATAACCCTGCTGCTGCTCCCCTGTTGCCAGCTCTGTGCCAGCCCTGTGCCAGCCAGCCTGTCCCACCTGCCCAGCCCCAGGGCAGACCGGGAAGGGGGGCTGCAGGGCCCTTTGGACCTGCACAGCTGCATAGCTTGTCTCCAGCTATTAAACAAACTCCTCCAACTCTCCCCCCCCCCCCCGGCCCCCTTCCCCTTGCCAGCCCCTGCTTAACCCTCTGCTGCCCCGCTCCCCGCCGGCATTTGCCCCCCCCCCCCCGCTGTGCCCTGGAGATTTGACTCACAGAAACAATCTTCCCCCCAGAATGACAGTGCCCCCTAAGTCTGGTTGGGGCCCTCCAGGTTCCAAGGGTTCCCCCAGCCTGGCACCGTCCCGTGGAGAGCAAGGCAGGGGCTGGCAGAGCAAGCCAGTGCTGCAGGCCAGGTTGCCTGGCACCCTGCCTACCCTCGCAGGGCTTTGCTGGGGGCATGGTGGCTGATGCTGGGCACGAACACTGAGAGCAGGGCTGGGAAACCCCCCCAGCTGTGGGCTGGGAAGAGGGAAACTGGGCTCAGGGGCTGAGCAGGGCAGGGGGATGCAGGGTCAGGGAAGAGAGGAGTGGCAAGGGAGGGACATGCAAGGACTAGTGGGGAGGCAGAGGGGTGTGGGGTGAGTGCCTGGGCCTGCCCTGACCCATCTTAGCACTGTTTTCTTTCCATTCAACTGTGAGAAGTGATGCTGGGCGCTGCCTCAGCCCCTGGGAGAGCTTCAGCAGCAGGTCTTCTCTGCAGATGGGGGCCATTAAAGGAGGCAGGTGGGAGTAGCAGCCATGGGACTCCCACCAGTGTGGTGCTCCCTTTTTTTGCATCTGAGAATGACACACCTCGGTGCACAGAGGCAGCAATCTCATAGCCCTGTGCTTCCAGCCTGGCAGTGCCATGGGAAAAGTCTCTATCCCTCCCAATCCCCACAAGCTGCCTGCACACTGCAGCTCTCAAAGACACCAGCTTGGGACATAACCCTGAGCAGGTCCTGGCTTAAGAATTTCTCTAAGGGATGTGAGGAAGGAGCAGGATTTTCCCTTCCAGGGTGAATTGAGACCTCCAGAAGGGTTGATCTGGTGATGTCACACTCTGTTGTAACCATTCTAGGACATTATGGAGAGGACAGACCCTTCCTGGCCTCTCCAGGACCTCCCTGATTGCCCTCTGCCTTCCACACTCCCTCCCACAGATGTTTGGGATATCTGGGCCTTTGCCACTCTGTCCCAGTGACAAATGTTTCCCTGCACAGAGTTTATTATTGTACAAGCCTGGAGGTGGCTCTGGCCAACTTTCCACTTGGGTCTAAGCCACCAGCTGCAGGGCACCCTTCACCACAGCCACCCCAGGGACAAGCTGTCCCCACCCAGGGCATCCTCTGTGTGCTCCAGGGCCAGAGACTGACCCCCCAGCATTGACCTCATGGTGGTAGTGGGTGGGTGCTAGGAGCCCAGGGAAAGCCTCCAGTCCTAGGCAGCAGATGAAGGTGGGTGCCCCATCCTCCTTAAAGGCAGTGCTGGAAGGGGGGTGTTGCTGAGAGCTCCACTGAACCCATTTCTCTGCCTCTGCCCTCCTCCAGTCTCCAGCTGGGCTGTTAGGGCTGGAGCACAGTGGTCTTGGTGATCGATGGCTGAGGAGCGGGATTGCCAAGCCCTGCGTGTTTGGAAGACGCTGTGTTTGTCTTGGCAGGAGCAGGAATGTCATCTCCTCTGCCTTGCATTGTGACGAGCTGGGAAAGCCAACGGGGGGGCTCTGCTGGAGAATGTGCCTAAGTGGGTCCCCTGACAGCAAAAGACGGGGCTGCCCCAAATGGGCAGAGCAAGGTCCTGGAAAGGTGAGAGGACAAGCAGAGGGACCGAGTAAGCGTGACAATGATGACATGGGGGCAAGCTGAGCCTATTGTTCCCTGGCAGAATGGGTTTGGATGCCCAGCTGTGCCTTGCATCTGGAGATGCCATCAGGCAGAGCTGACCCCAGCCCATGCAGATGCATTACCTCTGGATGACCAAGTCCTGCACTTTTTGTGGGGAAACAGAGGCAGAAGGGCAGTGGGCTGAGGGGCCAGGAGCAAGATGGGCACAGGACAGAGCAGAGTCTCTTGGGCAAAGGACAGCCTAGCCACGGCTCTTCTGGGCAGGGGATGTGTCAAGGACATGAAAGGTGGTGCTTGATCGATTCCCAGCCCAGCACTGGAGGAGAAGGCGTTTGAAAAGCAGCTCTTGATGATGAGGCTCTTGGCAGATCAATAGCCACCTGCAAAGGCAGGGGCAGATACTGATGGGGGGTCCCTAGGCAGAGCAGGAGCTTGGGAGGAAGGGGAGATGAGTGAGATGAGTTACCTGTTAATGTTTGAAGTATGATATGCTGGCAGGCACAGGGCAGGGGAGAGGTCAAGTCTGATGAACTGGGAATTGCTGAAGAGAGCTCTACCTCTGGGACTGAGGTGTTTCACTCCTCAGCTGCACCCCAGCAGACATGGAACAACAGTACTGGCACAAAGGCTCTGCCCAGGACAATTGGCAGAGGATGTCTGGCCATGAGGACACATCATGCTCTGTCCCTGTGCATATTTCTGAGCCAGGGGATGAGCTGGATGCCCACCCTCAGCTGCAGTTTAGTTGGCAGTGACAAGGTCATCCATCCTTGAGACTCTTCATACTCCAGAGAAAGGAGCCACCACCCAGTTTTGCATGGGACCAACCCCACTCTTTGCCCTGGCATCACAATCACATCCCTGAGCTCTGCAGCAATGGGAGCATCATGGTGCACACAACTGTGACCAAGGATCTCTGGTGCCCTTTGCCCACACAGGATCGTGGCATGGTGTGGGACAGTATCTGTGTCACTATGAGCATTCCTCTGGACATGGGCAGGAGCTGAATTAATGAAAACCAGTCCTGGGCTGGCAGCTCCTGCTCCCAGTGAGGCTAGTCTGAGCCCACCACTGCTTTGCTATTGGGTGCTCTGGGCATCCTGTGCATCTCCCTGTGCCATGGAGGGCTGGTGTAGTGTGATGCTGGGGCTCAGGAATGCGTGTGAGGCAGAATGAGTGTGTCATGGCATGTGGCTGTGCCACGGGTTTTGGCCATGTCCCCTCCAACACATCCCCATGCATGCCAAATTTAGGAATATCTGTCATTTTGGAGCAATACAAGATCCTTTCCTTGCTCTGGGGGAAGGCTGGCATCAGTGACTGGCACTGCTTGCCCCACAGCTGCTCCATATCTTATGGTGGTGCTGCACTGGCCTTGCAGGAAGTGGCACAACTGACATAGGTCACTACACTGGGACTCAAGCCACCAGGACAGGAGAAGCATCATCTTCAGAGTAAGGGCAGCATCAGTCGAACTGCAGAGCCTCTGGTTTCCCCTTCAGTGCTGCCAGGAGTAATTTTCCAGCCCCCACAAGTGCATGAAGATACTCAATGTCATCTGTGGGATGTGATGTGGGGAGAGGAAAAATCAGATAACTCAATAGCTTTAAGATAACCTCCCAGTTTTATGGGGCTCCCAAGAGCTTTCAAGACCCTGGTAAGACAACGTAAGCAGAGGGTGGGATCTGGCAGCAATGCGCCAGGGCCCTGATGAGCTGTAAATGGGTCAGTGGTACAGCCATGGGCATTGGTGAGCAAGGAGGAGCTGGAGAGGACAGGAGCTGGAATGGCTCAAAGGCTGGAAGAAACTGGGACACCTCCATGCACGTGGGTTCTCCCAGAGAAGTTGGTCCAGGAGCCGGATCAGCTATCAGGAAGAAAATAGCACTGGGCAATTGGAGAGGATTTCTGGGTGCGGGACTCAGTGATCACTTTGCTCCAAGCCCCCTCACCAGGATGCACCCAAGGGTGGCTGCCTTCATCCCAGTAAGGACAGATGCTGGCCACAGTCCCAGTATGAACCAGTCACCCCCAGCATGCTTCTGGGCTGGAGAAAGGATATTCATCATAGTATGAATCTGGAGGCCAGACAGGGTCTGTGGTGGGAGTACTGGTGGAAGAGTTCTCCATGGAGACTGGAGGAACTGGGAGAGCCCCTTCTGACCCCTGAGGATGTGCTGCCCTTGGATATCTTCTCTCTCCAAGAACCACAAACTGCCTCTCCCTTTCCTAGAAAAATTATTTTGAAAACTATGCTCCTAGGTCGCCACGGCAACCGGCACCACGACAAGGGTGGATGCAGGATTCGACCCTCATCACTTCCTCCATCCTAGACTGCTTCCCAACACCTCTGTTGGTTCCCTCATGGGGGCTGCCTCTTCCCAAGGCTGGGCTGCAGCCAAAAGGTGAACGAGGCCCAGGCAGCCTATGCTGACACCAAAACCCATGTCAAAGCCAATGCCAGCAAGTGCCTCGCTGGGAAGCTGCCTCCCTCCCTTGCCCTTCACCACTGTCCCTCCCCAGCTGCATCCTGAACTTCAAAGCCACATGGCCTGAAGCATCTTCTCCACATCCTTTCCAGGGTAGAGAAGATCCTTTGAAAGCCCCTGGCCCTTCTCCAGAAAAATTTCCACCTTTTTCAAAACCCCACAAAAGTAAAAGGAGCATTTTCCCTCTTTGTTTCTCTTTTCTCTCTCTCCTATTTTATTTCCCCCCCACACTTGTCTTTGTCAGCTAAAAATATGCAACCCACCAGGGAGGATGGATAGGGAGGAGCTGCCAAAGGTTAGCACCAGTCCTGGGCTGGAAAAGTCCCAGAAAGAGGATGCAGATGCTCCCCACTGCCTTTTGGAAGGGTGTCCTGCCCCTACAGATGCCCTTTGCCCGGGCTAGGGTTCAGGGGTTTGCCCCCCTCCCCGTGCTGAAGGCAGGTGTGGCAGCTAGTGGGCTTTGGAGGCAGAGCACACACAGGACATGGAGAGACACCCAGTGCAGGGGTCAGTTTCAGATCCCACTGTCCTAGTTGTTTCCCAGAAGGTCAGGAGATGTCCAGGGACGCCTAGCAGCCGGGGGCAGCATGTCCAGGCACCCCAGGCAGGGGATGACCCTGCAGGGCAGGGATCAAAGGCAGGGACAGGCAGGAGGCAGGCAGGCAGCCCCAGGTTGGAGCGTGGGAGGGAGGTGAGCAGCCACAGAGAGGAAGGATGTGATTTACCTAATATTCTGCTCCACCACAGAAGGGATGAAGGAGAAAAACAGCCCAGGGGCTAGTTGTCTTGCAGAGATACTGTCAGGGGCTAAGAGCCATCGAGTGGTGTCAAAGCAAGCCGGGAAATGAAATTGGGATGAATCACCCAGAGCTGGCAGCATTCACCTGAGCCACAAAACTGCTGCAAACCAAGAGAAAATATGTTTCCCAGATCCCAGGATTACAATTTTAAACTCAGCCAGCTTTGCAGGCAGGTGATAGGCTTCAAAACTGGCTTCCCCTCACACCAAAAAAAAAAAAAAAAAGTTTGAATTATTTGGAGGCAAATAGTAGGAACAAATTTCCTGTACAACCCCAGGGCAGCTGTGGGTTAGGCAGATGGATCTGGAGGTGTGAAGAGCATGGAGGTTATGGTGCTGCTGCTGGTAAAAGTGGGGAGACACTTATGCAGGGGGCACCAGGCAGCACTGCTTGAACTGAGGGGATTGGCTACCTCCTCATGGTGGCCTCCATGGCAAGGAGGGATGGGGACAACCCATAAAGGTGATGTCTTGGTCACTTGGAACAAGCCATTAGCTCCCAGATCTGTGGAGCAGCTTGGGGTGTTATTTATGGAGAGAGGGATCAGCCAGGAGAAGGAGGCAGCCCCGGGGCTCACATGGCAGGTGTTGATGGAGAGGAAAGTGCTGCAGCAGCAGGACAGGGTCCCAGGTGTCTAGGCTAGAAATTCCTCAGCTTTCCCCATTTCCCAGAGCTTGGATTTACTTCCGTGGGGAAGGAGGTGGTCCCACTGGACAGCACAATGGCTTGGAGCATGTCTGATCACAGGAAAATGTTCTGAGGCTCAGCTGGAGGAAAAGAACAGGGTCTGGCCCAGCTGTGAGGCTGTCTGGACAGACCTCCTCCTGACCCTGTCACCTGGTCCCATGTGCCAGGTGTCTACCTCCCTTCCACAGCAGAGCCACCTGGAAGGGGAGCCACAGGTAAACTGAGACACAATGTGGGCTGCAAGGGGAGGTTTAGCCCAGGTAGGCACTTGATGGCTCTTGCATTCACAGCCACAGCTCATGTGGGAGATCTCATGCAAGGGCTGGTGGGACCATGGGTCTCCTCCACTGCCCAACAGGCAGGCAGCTACTGGCAAGGCACTGCCTGCACTCGCCTCCACCAGACAAGGCTGTGACTGTGGGAGCAAGGACATCCCGGCTCCGATGGCACACCACGGGCAGGTGGCATCGGGTGTCCGCAGCTGTGAGCCGCCTTTCATCTTCTTCCAGGCGGGGGCTCACTTTCCATCACCTGCTGCTTCCAGGCCGGAGGCCAAGAGAGTTGCGGCCAGGGCTGGTGTGCAGACGTGGTCACTCTGCCCACATGTCCTTTGGCTGGAGAGGGAGCAGCCACATGCTTGAGGTAGACCAAGAGTACCAAAGTAGCATCCCATCCCACACGACCCACTCCCAGCTCCTCAGCTCAGGGCTGGCTGAGCTGGGATGAGCCTGGAAAAGCCCTAGTCCAGAGATGGTGGCTCCATGCACCTTCCCTGCCAAAGTTTCCATTGACTTCAGCTCCTGCAATGAGAGGGAAGAGCAGAAGCTGGGGTTCAGGCAGCGGGTGTGTGTGCAGGCTGGTGGGGAGGAGGCATTGCTGGGACACACATGATCAGCAGCATGTGGGTGTCTGGGCACATGTGCCTGCGTGTGTCAGCACGTGTGTTCACGAAGAGCACGTACACCCGTGTGCATCTATGGCTGTGCACATATAAACATACACATCCAGAGATCTGTGCATTTCCAAGGTGACGTTGCACGCCTGTGAGACTGCAGCATCCCTTTGCTGCAGCATTTCTCAGCGTGTGCAGCCTAATGAGCTGGCACAGCAGAGTTAATTGAAGGGACAGACAACTAGAGCTTGTCATTAAGGAAAGTGCTGCGGCAGGTACCAGTGACAAGATGCTGCCTGTCCCCCCAGGCTGATAGCAGCCTGCACAGGTGACAGTGACAGTCTGAGTTCCCAGGGAAGATGGTTGAAGACAAGTGTCCCACATGCTGCAACCCTCAGACAGATCTGGCTCCATCAATAAAAGCAGCCAGAGAGTGAGAATTGCTGCTGCCTACATGGAGGAATAAATATGCTAGCCCTGGCAGGAAGGGGATGGCAAGGGGTGCTGAGCCATGGACTTGGTGGCTTACCTACAGCCCTGCCTACAACCTGCCCACAGCCCTGCTTGCACCTTCCACACAGAACATGTCCCTGCTGATGTACACTTGCACAGTGTGATGATGTCAAAACTGCCCCCTCAGCTTCCACCATTAGGTTCCAGAGTGAACATGCAGCAGAGGGGACAGAACAGCCGGCTCCCAACAGCATGGTGAGTCTGTGCCAACAGCCCACGAGGATGGGTAGCCTTGCTCAGGGCTGTCAGATTTTGCTAGAGAAGCTGAGAGATCTGGAAAGAAGCCTTCATGAACGCCTCCATAGCCAGGAGCTCCAGCACTCCATCTCCCTCTTCTGCTATCTTTCTGGCCATGCCTCTCCCTGGGGAGCCATCTCCCCACAAGACATGTCCACAGACACCCCTCAGAAACCTGACCGTTGCTATGGGCATCTCTATCTCAAGGGTGTGGAATGTACTGTTCTGTCCCTTCCAATAAGTGTTCACTCTGAAACCTAAAGGTGGAGCAAGAACCTGTCCTGCAGGGAAGAAGGCATCTTTCTGGAGCAGAGTTTGCCTTTCTGCTTCCTCCCTCCCATCACCTCAGCACCCTCCAGCTTGCACCCCCTCCTCCAGACACCAGTGCTGCAGGCAGAATCAAACCCTCCCAAGAGTGAGCTTCCCCCTGGCCAGAATCACTCCCCTCCCCAGTGAGGTGCTCATTCAGTAGCTGCTGAGCTTCTGTCAGGGGGACTGGAGTGCTTCCAAGTTGATAACCTTACCATAGACACATCCCTAATTAAGCTAGTTAGTTCTTTATGATAAACAACATATGGTCTGGGGCCAGGGAGCTCATTGAGGCTGCATGGTCTCCAGCAGCCATGCAGCCCGCAGGGCAGTGGAAGCACAACAGGCATCCCTGTGTTTGTGCCCAGCTCTCCCTCCCTTTCCTGAAAGGGACCTTCAACCCCGTGGCTTTGCTAAACATCTAAACCCTAATATTAGTCTTGGGTTTCTCTGGACTGGAGCAAGGCGGGCAGATGGGAGCTGGATTACACTAGTCTGCCAAGGCTTTGTTGGTGTTATGGGAGCTGCCTCCTCCTCACAACAGGGAGGTCTGCAGGGTCTGGGGCAACACGAGAGGGATCTACTGTCTCTTGAGGTTCTGGCCATTAAGGGATGGTGGAGAATAGCACTTCTGTACTCTCCATGGGAAGGAATTTGGGGTCAGCAGCTCAACCTGCTGTTGTGTGACCCTCAGGGGTTATACAGGGCCTGTCACCTACCCCAGGATGGCTTTTGTTCATCATTTGGCTGGTAGCTGGAGGTATCCATCCGTTGACCCAAGCATCTACCCACTAATTCACCCAGGTATCCACTCCACTGTCTACCCTTGCCTTCATCCTTCCTTCTCCCCCATCTACCCACCAGCCACCTGTTTCACCCCTCCTTCTGCCTATCTGTTCTCCCCAAAATCAGGGCATTCGTAACTGCTCCCCCCCCCCAGTGCTCATTAAGTACCAGCCCACGTCTCCAGAGCCAGGCCTGCTAATGGGGTGCAGGAAGGGCATCTGCTTACTCCCCCTCCTCACAGCTCAAGCCAGCCCCAGTGCTTCTTATCTCCGAGATCCCACATTGCTGGTGGAGAGCAAGGCAGGACGCTGTATCCCCGGGGAACAGTGAACCAAGCGATAACAAAATCGCAGCGGCAAGGAGAAATTACCTTGCCTGAATTCTAAAAACTTCTTGCTGAGGTTGCCATGGTAACTGAAAGGTGCATCACGTTGCTCTGACAACCCCGAAACAGCCAGGTTTTTGCCTGGCGGGCTCTGAAGTGGCTGGTTTTGGGGAGGGGGAGCCCAGTGCAGTGAGGAGTGGATAGCCCATGGGATGTTCAGCCCCAAGCACCCCTTCATATGGAGATGTTCCCCTCCCCATAGCTTCCAGCTGCATCACCACCCCACCCCATCTCCATTTCCCAACCTCTCCCAACGACCTTTCCTGGGAAGTGCTGGAAGAAGAGGACAGAGGAGCTTCAAGCCCAACCACGCAGTCCTCTAAGAAGATGGAAGGGAGGTGGGACAGGATCCAGGCTGGTCCACCCTGCTCTGGGCATCCCTGGCACTGCACAGTAGCTGCTGGTAGGTTTAGTGCACCCAGCAAGGCTTAGTGCTCCAAGCCCCCAGGCAAACAGTATCGGCATTGTCCCAGCCCACCTAAATCTCTGCTGCAGAAATGGCCCCAGCAGGGTTGAAAAATAGCAGGTGACTCATGCAGAGCAAAGGGTCCAAAATAGCCCCTCCGGAGTGCTCCTAAAATTAGTCTCCCTCCCAGGAGGTCCCAGGCACTGTGTCCTTGCCAGGGCACAGCCACAATGTTGAGCCTGCCTGACTGCTGCCGCTGCAGCCGTGTCCCTCCCGGGCATGGGTGCATAGGCCCTGCTTTGCTGCTCCCATTCCTCTGGGATCTCCCCAAAACCCACCCTTGGGTGTGGCTGAGCTGCACATCTCTGAGTAGATTTGTGTGGCTCCTGCAGCTGCAGGCTGCTCTTTGCAGGATGCCCCATACAATGCTTGTGGCCCCGAGCAAGACCCAGCCACCATAACATGCAGCCTAGGAGCTCATGAGCTAGAGGGTTGCCGAGGGCTTGTTCCACCCAGTTGCCTGGATTTTGGCAGGGGGATGGCGAGGCAGTGGATCGGGTGTTTTCCACTGGTAGTAAGCACTTGGGGATTCAGATTTTTAGATACTGGCTTGCTCACCTTGCTGTTGCCTTGCCAGCCTGCCTGCTCCCACCTGCTGCTGGGAGATATGTGGGTTTGGGGAGGGACACATAGGGGAGGCCTGGGAGCAGCATCCACTCTGCCGGAATGGCAGGGAGTGCTCCCAGGGCCAGGCCATTCCTCCCATTCGGGCAAAGAAGTACCTGGTTAATTAGAGGAAGGGATGAATAATTCCTTTTTATAATGCAACGCTGCAGAGCAGATGCCGTCTGCCTCAGCCCGGCGCTGCGCGGGAGCCTGCACTGTTCTGCTCTCAGCACAGTTATTTATACACTGGGACATTTTTCAAAGTGCCGCTTTGATGGTCTTCCACCAGCTTGGAAAAAAAAAAGTAGTCCATCCCAAAATAACCCAAGTGAAAGTCACAGCTCTTCATTACGCACATCTTCAACTGGGGGCTCAGAGAACAAAAACCCGTCACATTCCTCCCATCAAATCGTCCCTTTTCATGTGCATTTCAAATGGGTTCAAACCACCGCGGCGGTGGCTAGACGAGTGCTAATGATGCTGCGGGTGCATCCCACCTTGGTTCAGGCTGCAGAGAGGGATGTAGCTGCAGGGCAGTAGGTTTTAAGCAGCTTCCAGAGCTCAAAGATGGTTTGGGATGCCCAGGACAGGGTTGACCCTGTAGGTGCTACAGTGGGGTGTGCTCAGGAGAATGAGGTCCCTTTCTTGCTGTGTTTTTCCTGCTGCAGGAAGCATTCTCTCCCCCAGAACCAGGCTTTGAAGGAGGGGAACAAACACCAAATAATTTTTTCCAAGGAACTGGAGAAAGAAAACCCAGCCTCCATTTCCCCATTGCACCAGCACGCATGCACCCCTCGGGTCTGGTTGCCATTAAACGGAAAAAAAAACGGGGTGGAGGAAGAAAGATGTTTGTAGGTGGTGACAAATTCTTGTGAAAATATTTCTGACATGAAGCCGTCTCCCATGCATGATCCCTCCCAGCAGAGATGGAGGGTGGCTCCCCCCCACTCCTTTGCCTGGCAAAGGGCCCAAGCTGCTGAGGGCTGCAGGATTGAGCGCCAGTGGGTGCCCCATGGAGCAGCATGGGGGGGCTCAGGCTTCACCCCATCGCCTGGGCTCCAGGTTGCACTGTGCTGCCCTAGTGGACAGCCAGGCTCTCTGCAGCCAGGGGCCCAGGGTGTGTTGGTAGGGGCTGCTTGGTGATCCCACCGAGGGGTGTCTTGAGCTGGATCAGGCAGCATCTCCACCCACCACCACCCCCTGCCAGCGCTGTGGAATCTGTAGCACCACAACAAATCCCTGGTGGCTTGTGATTCTGCTGTCAGTCATGCCTTGTTTGTCAATTACACTCTGCCTGTCAATCACAGACCCTGATTCCCCTCACCAGGAAGAGGACTAAGGGGTGTGGGGGACCCTTCAGAGCATGAGGTAATGTGCCCTGGGAAAGAGGGAAACTGAGGCAGCCTGGAGTACATGCCAACCTCCTCGGTGGGGAAATGCCCTTGGGTGCTCAGCTCACCCTCTGGATCTCCAAGGCCCTACCTGTACCAAGCTTGGGACTGCCTGGCTCCACTGCCCATGGCTGTGTGTGCCAGCCAGTGCCAGCCCAGAGTGCTGTGGCTCCAGGGCTGCTGGCGCTGCCCAGCAGTTGATCAATGGCTCGCTGCTGGTGGCAGGGAGGACTCTGCCAGGGAAAACATTTCTTTACCCTCCAAATCCTCCTGTTTCAGCATTTCTGTGAGGCTGGAACATCTCTTCTAGGAAGATGCCAAGTGCCCAGGACAGGATGAACTGCTTGTGCCTAGTGCCCAGAGCCCTAGGGGCTGGTGTGCAGTCTGGCATCCAGCTGCCTGCCACGCATGGACAGAACCATGCTGGGTGTGGCCACAGGTCCCAGGCCCTGGGATCCCAGCCCCCATCTGCTTTTGATTTCTTCCAACAGTACCAAAGCCTCCCCCTCCAGCTCCTGGGGATGCAAATTAGGTCCATGTTGCTGCAGATGGTAAGTCAATTAAAACCACCTTTTTTTCCACACCAGCAGGGAAACCTGGACCCTGTGGTTCCTAAGACAGGAATGGGCTCTTAGTCAAAACAGCATCTGGGTGGAGAAGCTGTGGGATAAGAGACACATCCCCACTTCCTCACCTGTGCTTGTCCCCAGTCTGGGTGGTGAGAGTTGCCAGGCTGACACAGCCACTCATCAGTTGTCATCCTGTGACTTCGGTGGCTGGCACATTCATAGCCAAGATAGCCCTAGGCCTGGCAGACTTCTCAGCAGGAGTGATAGCAGGGTCAACCCACCCCACACTAAGGCTTGGGGCCAAACTGATCTCCTGCAAATGCCCCAAGCATGCATTGCTGTGCTGAGTAGCTCCAGAACCGTCCTCCCTGAAACTCACCCTGCTCTACAACAGCCCCGACCTGCAGTGCAGGGAAGTTTCCCTGCCTGAAGCCCTTTGGTCACTGTGCAAGCTGCCAAGCAAGGCAGGCCTGGGGCCAGCCACGCAGAGCACTGAGCTCTGCCATGGACCGGTAGCTCCAGCAATTAACAAACTCTGGGGAGAGAGGCTGTTCAGCTAACAACTTGGACAGATTCCTTGCCTCAATTAGTGTGCAGGAGCTTGTGATGCTCAAAGGGCCTCCTGAAAAGCCAGGGCATAGCAGGCTAGGGATGTTTAATATTAATAATGCTGAAAGCTAGCCAGAAAAATCCCAAACTTGAAAACCAGTCCAAGAGCCATCTTGAATTCTGCATATTGCAGATACTGGCAGAAGCTGCAGCCTGGATGGTGCCAAGGCCCTGTAGATTACCCTGCAGCTGGCCCAGGCCTGAAAGAAACCCTGGGCTACAGCCCTGTCCTCACCCTGCTGCCCCCCAGGAAAGGGCACAGGGTCTCAGGGGGTGCTCCCCTTGCCTTCAGACAGGGGCCTTCATGCCCTCTGGGGCTGAGACCTTACTCATTCAGTCAGCCAGGGGAGAGACCCTGTTGCACATTAGCAATAGATAAACTGAGGCACAGAAGAATGCAATGCAGCTCTGCATCTCCTTCTGACAGGAGGAGTGCTCTTCTCCAACAACCTCTCTCCAGTGCCCTGCTTCCCTCGGCATAGCTGCTGGGACCAGGACCAGCACCCATCTGGTATCCTGGGGCTTTTTCCTTTTCATCAGGAAAGGCAGCTCCCCTAGCCCCCAGGGAGAGCAGCTTCTCAGGCCAGTGGGACAGGTGCCCAAGGGAGTTCCACTCTGCAGAAGTGGATGCTGCCTTGTCACCATGCACGTCTGGCCCTGTCCCCTGGCTTCTCCCCCTCCCCAGCCCTGGAAGTCAGTCCCTGAGGAGGTAGGGACACCATGTCCCTCTGAAGGCAGTGGGCCATGGCACATTCAATCACGAACAGCCTCACTGTCCTGCCTAAATTGGAGGCACAGGCAGGCATGGGTGCCTCCCTGCCCTGCTCCAGTGTCTGGCCTGGGAGCTGGGGGACAGGTCCAGGAGTAGGTGGGCTGCATGCCCCCTACACCATTTCTCCTTTTCCCTGAGCACCAAGGAGCAGTGCCTTCACCCAGGAAGGGGGGCTTGGACACAGCCACCCTGGGTAGGAGTGCTGTGACCTCAGCAAGCCTTGATCCAGGCTTGGGCCCTGCTTTGGGCATCCCCTTCCAGCAGCTGTGTCCCCAGGCAGACAGAGGGGGCACCCTCTGCCCCCACAGTATGCTCCTAGCTTCACTCCCCAGCCATTCTGCAGGTCATACTGGCTCCCGGCATTGGGGCAGCACTTTGCCACCACAAAGGCAGAGCAAGCGTGGCAGAAACCAGCTGAAGGAGGGAGAAAGCCATGCTGTGTCTAATACAGGCAGGGCCCCCATTCTGCCAGGGGCATTGTCCCTTATCCACATGATGTGCTGCAAGAGGGAATGATGGGCTGGGAAGAAGCTGATACAGAAATGCACTTTATTGACTCACCCAGCCCACCTCCTGGGAAACAAAGCCCCCTGCTTCCAGTCCAGAGCAGCAGAGCACTTTGCCACAGCACCAGCCAGACACAAAAGGGAGATGGGGAAGGCTGGCACAGGGGTCCCTGCTGCAGTGTGCCAGGTCTGGCTCCTCCCACCCTCTCCCTGTGTGAAAACTGAGGCAGAGCCCTGGTGCTCCTGGGCCCTACTGAGGCAGAGCTAGCACACCGGGGTCATTCTGAGCCGTATGGCTTCTTGTGGATCTAAGGAGAAGGTGCCATATCCGGGAACCCAGCTCTGTGCCTGCAAGCCTGGCACATCAACTCAGGCTCTTAAGCCCCAGGGGAAGCTGCACCCAGTTCTAGGTGATGCAGTGGAAGGTGTCAGGGAGCACAATCTGTGATGGGTGTGACAGCCAGGCCACGCCTGCCCCCTGGCGGTAGTGCCTGGGGGCCAGCTGGCCCCAGCCCGAGCACAGGAAGGGTACGATCCCCCCACCTCCCACAAGCCAGTGGCAGAGGGTTTCCCCAGCCCCCTCTCACCCCCAAGCCAGGCACCCTCTGAGTATCAGGCACCAAGCAAAGCCAGTTCACCCCACACAGTCCAGGCAGCCACAAGGAGCTAGCTTCAATGCAAGGTAGAGTGGAGCTGCTCTAGTGCCATCCTGAACTCCTCTGCCCCTTGAACAAGGCTGTCCTATGTCCCTTGTGTCCTTCCTCCATGAGGAGGACTCTGCTTAGCTCAGCTTCCCTCCCGAGGCTGATCAAGGTCCCCACCCCCTGGTGTCCACTGAGGCACAGGTCAGGGATGAGCCTCCTCTGCTTACCTCCCTCTCAGGAGAGCACAAGGGTGACACCCAGCTTACAGGGAGAGCTAGAGTATTAATTTTAGGGCTGGAGGAGTAAACATTTAAGAGTGATGGAAAGCCAGGGTGGGGCAGGAACCATGTGTCAGGCTTAAGCCTTCCCTTCACTGAGGTGCCACACAGGCTGGCTGCCCAGCCCTGAAGCCCACCCAGGGACCATCTGGTAACACCTAGGTGCTACCAACCAAGACCTTCAAGCTCCAGAAGACATTTCTGCTAGCCCTCTCCTGCTTCTGTATCTATGGCAGGAAGGTATCCGTGGAGACCTTACCCTGCACGAGACAGCTGTGAGGAAAATCCCTGGAACAAGTGGAAATGAAGCAGACAAGGGGAGCATGGCAGCAGAGAGACTCCAGGACCCAGTCTCACCAAGGAAGAAGCAGAACCACAAGAAAGGACAAGTAGCACTGGCAACTTATTCTTCATTCACCCACTGAGAAACAGAAACAGGATCATTTTTGGATGTATTTCTTTTGGAAATGAGCCAAACTGGCAACTAGAATCAAAGTCTTCAAAAAGTCTATACAAAGATATATCATACAAAATGTACAAGAAAGTTCTCCAAAAACAACCAGACAGACAACACAACGAGGAGAGCAGAGATGGTGCAAAACCACAGCGACCAAGGGCAGGAGCAGCACCAGCCAACACGCTGAACACAAATACATTACACTATGTACAGGACCGCGCAGAGCGGCAGTGCCTTCGGCCTCACCGGGAGCTCTCCAGCATCAGGTTGGGACAGTCCAAGCAATCTGCTCGTGGAAGTGTTAACATGCTGAGAGGAAAAGACATCCAAGGGAATGAAATGGTCAACTCTAAACCATAACCAAAATACAGCCAGGCCACCAAGGCTACAGCATTTAACAGTCAGTTCAGGCTAACCAGTGCTTTGAATTACTCCATCTCAGTGAAGCGAGCAAACATGGCTTTCCGCACCGCATCTTTGTACGAGTCTGCTGTGGAGACGCCGTAGGAGCTGCCCTTGGCTCCCAAGCCAGCTCCTCTCATCCGTACTTGGGCCTGCAAGGTAAGAGACACACACTTCAGCCCTGCAGTGAGGCCGTAGCACAGCATGCAACACCACTGCGACCCCCAGCAGAAGTCCAGCCAGCTTCCCAAGCTCTGTAGGGGGTCCCACAGAGCCAACAACACTGACACCTAGAGATCTGACTGCACACATCACACACTCTCGTTGGCTCTGCACCACTCACCCCACCTCAGGCACAGAATGCAGCTTTTAGCACCTAACCCAGAGGCAGACAGACAGGAGGGAGGTCAGACAATTTGAGAATTGAGCACAGGCACCACTGCCCCAGAACCATAGAAGCTGACTGAGGAGCCCTGCCAGCCCCAGTCCCAGCTTTAGCATCTGACAGGGGATGAGAGGGGATAAAAGGAACGGAGGCAGCTTTGCTGTGGAAGGTACAGTTTCTTCCACAAGGCATCTTCAGCATCGAGTGCTTCTGGGTAAGAAAAAGGTACCAAATCTCAACTTACCTCAATAGGTGCTGTGATGCCCTGACATTTTCTCCCCAAGCCTGAGCCTTCCCTCCAGCCCATGGCCTGCAGCATCTTGTTGCCTATATTGCTGTTGTCAAGGCCATCTTTGGTTGGCTGCTCGTAGTTGCTGCAGGAAGAAGAGAGGAGTTAGCTGCAAGCTCAGGGGGCGTTGGAGATGGCAGCCAAGCTCTGGGTACATACACTGTGCCGGCGTCATAGGCCTTCTTGCGCTTCGGCTCGGGGGGCTCGGGGATGCCGTACTTCTCACGCCTCTCGGCCGCCCGGTCTCTGTATTTCATCTGCAAGAGGGAAATGGACTTAGTACTGAAGACACTTTTCTTCATCTTTGAGCTATGGAAGTAAGCTGTTACAGAACGCTGTCCACTGCAGCCTGCTAAAACACAGCTTGAGGGAGAACGTCAAACACAAACCCCTGGAGCACATCATACCTGGAACCAGGGTAGGAAGAGCTTAGCCCCAACACCTGTGGGATTAGCCACTCAAGAGGCATCTGGTCCCAGCCTGGCAGCCCTGAGCTGGACATGGAAGGACCTCTCCCAGCTAAGCAGGAGCTGGGGGTTATGAGACACTTTCCTCCATATAACAGGACAGCACTGAACCTTGACCCAAGAAGGGGTTGGCTTACAAGGATTATCTCTCAATGTGTGTCAGGATAAGAAGAGCTTAACACATCATCCATGCAATTTTCCATCAGCTACTCGTATCTACTCAACACTGACCTCTCTCTCACGCAACTCCAAGGCTTCAAGTTCCTGCTCTGAAAGCTTTGATCTCCTGTAGATATCCATGTTTTGCTGAAACAACAAGAGATTCACATTAACAACGTGACATGACAACAGTGGCTGCTCAAGGTGCTGATTTCTGTGAGAGCAACAATGCACCTGCAGCTATTTCTGCTTTACGAGGAACAGTGAACAGGGACACAGATTACAGCTGTGCTGCGAACACTGAATTATGGCAACCAAATACCTTGTGCAAGTCCGACAGCTGCTGGTGCCGAATCAGAGCATCTTTGTTTGGGAACTGCCTTCTACAGAGCAGACATGCCATCTTCTTCCAGTCAGTAAGCTTCTCTTCTTCATTCTCCATTCTTTCCAGTAAGTCCTCATCGTTATCACTATCACCACTGTAGGCAGCCACAAGGCCACGCTGGAAAAGAAGGAGAGCATTAAGGGAGCACAGAAGTGTCACCACAGCTCAGAGTAGAGCCCAGAAAGGGAATCAGAGACTACTGAGGTGTTCATTGCATATGGGGTGGGGGGGGGCCACTGCACTCACATTACTAAGAATGAAACACCACAAAAGAGCCACATGCTGCAGTGGCTGCAACACTGAACTCCCACAGCACTTTTAGAAACCTCAAAGCCTCAGTAAAACTCTTGAGGCTAGGAAAAAAAAACAAACCAAAAAAAAAACCCCAAACAAAAAAATCACAGCTTCTCAGCATCTCTCTGCCACCCAGTCTACTGCACTTGCACTGGACCACCACAATCTTTTCACAGACAATGCTGCAGAAACCCAGCTTGGAAAGCAAGTTATCTGCCAGGCCTCCTCCAAAGTCCTTTAACAGCAACCTCTGTAAATACCTGTCTGGTATCTCATGCTCACCTTCAGTGGATTTTCATCATCCCCATTTTTCAGCACCTCTGGCAAGATCTGCTGTCTCTCAGAGAGCGCTCCCTGGATGAGACAAGAATGCTGTGAGTCCCAAGCTCTCTGCCACACCACCCCTGCCACACACTGCTGCCAGCACCATCACCTTTTTCTCAAAGAGGGCAAAGCCTGCATCTGCAGCTGCTGATTCCTTCCGCTCCTCCTCCCTGGTGCTCAGAGGCTGGAAGCTGTTCTTGAAGTTTTCTTTCTGCTTGTTCAAACTTTTTGCCCAGCGCTCCATGTCTTTAGCAATCTGAAAGGCAAAGTGGCTTGGTGATACAGCTCCCCTCACAGCTATCAATCTCCTAGGACACAGATTCAATCTTGCATACGGCTATCAGAAGTAGTCAACCCACTACCTTTTATTTTTATATCACAGGACACTGTATGTAGTGCAGCTGTTTCCCTGTATAGTGTTCAAAAACACCACAGCTCACTTGTCTTGCTGTATAAACTCTTACCAATCTAATCCACTAAGCGATGGCCAGTTACACTCCCACTAGTCCTGGCACGACTCCACGTGTTCCTCCTGTGCAGAGCTTATTTCTGCACTGAAGCCTTGCCAACTCCCCTGTTAAAAACCTGCAAAGTGTAGGCAAGCTCCCTCCAAACAACCTAAGATTTTCTTTGTCACGATAAAGGAGAACTGTTATCCCATTCCACGTAAAACTCGAGTCCAGTTATCATGCCATTTTGTCTTTTACCTGTTGAGCTGTTTTACTCTTCGGCTTTTCTTTCTTCTCCTTCACTTCTTTGGTTGTGGTTGTGGCAGCTGTCTGTTGGTACGTGATACCTTCTGCAGCAGGCATGTACGTCTCCTTCTCACCATCCCAGTAAAGGTACTGCTGGGTTAAGGCATTGTAGTAATACTGCCAGAGACAGAAAGGGAGTCAGATAGTTAAATGCCTGATCCAAGCCAAGTGTCCAAGGGAGAGCCCAAGCAAACTGCCTGGCTCAGGCTACCACATGAAACAGGAAGGCATTTTGCAGCATCCAAACAAGTTCTGCAGACTCCACAAAGGAGTCAGAAGGCATCAAGTGGCTGAAGCCTCTGAATGCCCCAACACAGACATTCTGCCCAACAGCACTATGGAGAACCTTTTGTCTCACCCAAGAGATGACCCACCAGAGCACAGAGCTGGCTGCACTTTCCTGGGCACTCAGCAACATGTCACAGATGCTGTAATTGAGCTACAAGTGCTAATCCTGTATGGGCCAAATTGAGAGGAAAAATTGAAGGACAGGAGAGAAAACAGAAGGGGTATACCACAGAGAATCAAGTCAAGTTCCAGCTTAGGCACACTGCTGAGAGTTACTGTTATATTCAGCCACTTTGTATATCTCAAAGTTAATTTCATACATATGATGAGAGATAGGGTACTAATGGACCTTATCAGTGAAGACAGGCGGGAAGAACTTGTGTTTACCTGGGAATTAGGATCATAGTAGAGCCCTGTTATAGGATCATAATAATATCCTGAAGATTCATCATACTGGTAGGTAGAAGTGTCAGGGACAGCTGTAAAAAAATTCAAGTGTGGGACATGGTTCCAGTCGAATCCAGACAGGTATCTTTCTACATTTCAGGCAGAAATCTGATATTACTAGCAGCCATGACAGCAGACATGCCTGGAAAGGGCTCTTAATCACCCATGCAGATTATCTCCAGGGATGGCTTCACCACTGACACATGACGACAGAGCACCTAGCCAAAGCCAAGTCTCTCTCTTAATGACTGTCCCCAAGAGCAATCCCCAATTGCTTACCATACTTGGTTCCAGGGACCACGCCAGTTGGGGGAGCCGTCTGTGCCTGAGCGCTAGTGGTAGGTGGTGCCGACTGTGTCTGAAAAAACACCCAGAATCAGCAACCTCAATTAGAAAATTTGTCACTAAGGTGCAAGAAACTAAGAACAGGGAGCCAAGGCATGAGCAGCCTACACTACATACGCCAACTAGTTCCCTCTTCACCAGTACACTGAGCACCCACTGCTAACAAAGAGAAATGGCAGATGACTTAGGAACACAAGCACTGTGACTAACCCGTGGATGCTCAGAAGCTTTGCTGTAACACGCACCGTAGAGAGCGGAGCCCACAACTAGGCCAGGCTAAGATACCCTTTCTAACCCTGGCACTGAAAGCAACGACTAATTAGTGCTGTAATTACCGGAGAGTCAGGTGAGTTTGTCTGTTGATTGTATAACTGAGGACTCTGGGACACAACTGCAGCTGTGGTGGTAGTGACCGGAGCCCCTGCCAACAAAGAACAGTAACAAATAAGCCAACTAATTCGTGTAACAGCACATTGTCTTACAGCTAAAATTAGTTTGTTTACAGTGTCAGCTCGTAATTCCAGCTCCAGCAGCCAAACAAGGCAAGAAACATTCAAAAGGAGACAGATACACAATGGTATTTTCTACTAAGACAACATATAGTTCCCTTTTCAGAAGGAAACCTTCTGAAGCTGGCAATTCACAGCCTCAAAAAGCTGCCAGTGCTAGAAATTTGTCCACAGCTGCTTACACAGTCCTCAAGAGCTCAAGGCTTCTGCTGAAATTCTGAAAGAGGCTGCTCTGCTTTCTCATCTTGCAGACTAGAGGTCCCACTCGAATCAATCTGTTACGGTTCTCTAGAAACAGGTGCTCATTGAGACATTCTCAGAGCAAAAAGATCAGTCTCCCTTTACCCAGCAACTAACAAAGAGGCCAAGGTAAAAATACCAGTACTGCGGAATTATTACGAAGAGCAGCATCTGCCCCATGTTGGAACCACTACCTGATATAGTAGCTGCGTCTGTGTCCAGCACCCCTCCTTGATTTTGGTAGTACTGCTGATAATCCTGGGAGTACTGCAAAGGCAATAAGTGACAATGCAAATGAGCAAGATGCTCACATTCCAACAACCTACCCGTTAGAGGACAGTCATCTCTATTAACCTGAGCATACTGGGTGTAGCCATCCTGTCCTGACTGGAGGTAGCTGTAGTCAAGGGTGCTGCCTTCTCCAGTCTGCGGCTGAAATTTGAGCAGATAGTTTTTGTCAGTGACAGACAGGTTACTGTATTTAAGAATTTCAACACTGCTTAGGCTCCAGCCTAACTGTCAGAACAGATCTGTCATGGCAGTTTTGGTCAGTTCAATCAAACGAGTAGGCAGCAGTGTTTTAGTTTTCAGGAAGGTGGGACTACAAGCAATAGCCTTCAAACCATACCTGAGTGGATGACCACTGAGCTGCAGCAATGGCTGTGCTTGCCACAGAGAACGCACTGACTCTGTTACCATCTGGGAGAAGCAAGTCTCTGTAACCACACACAAAAACAACAACAAAACACAATCAAAAATCACACATCTGAGCAAATACTACTTTTTTTTTTCTGAGGTGTCTCCACATACAAGGGGGTACAGCCTGCCCTTATGCATGTACTTCTTGGCAGTTATAAAGCATTTTGATTGCAATGAACAAGTACTGCTTGGCAATTGAAGGAACTTTAGGTTCATGGTTGCACTGGTCAGTAACAAGTCACTAGATCTCCAGAGACAACAGCGTGCTGTGTACAAGCAGCTATGATGGGATCTCCAGAGGACTGGAAATAGAAGTGGTAGGATACTTTCACTCTCTGCACACAGGAAAGAGCAGGGTGCATGCAACAAAAAATACTTTAGGGAAGCAAAAATTCAGAGTGGCGGTAACCTTAAAAGCCTGGATGATAACAACAAAACTTTTAATACATTGAACAGGGTGGGAGAAATATAAAAATTAATCAAAATTAATCAACTGCTCTCACAACTCACTTTCTGGCACTCTTGGCAAAGTCAACACCAATTGTTTTGCCATCAATTTTTAATGGTGGCTGAAGGCTTTGCAAAATCTGCAGCAGTTGAGAAGCGTCCTACAATAAGAAATACTCATTATTATGAAATGCAGGTTAATGATTCAGAAATTCCCAAACTCAAATCTTTTAATGTACAGCCACTGAAAGTAGCCAAAGCTGTAAGAACACCTAAACCTCCTCATACTATATAGATGTAGAGGAACACAACAAGATGGCACAGCCCACGTGCGAATTACAGTGGCTTCCCTGGGGCACCAAATGTTAAACCTCTTACAAAGTCTTAGCTTTATGAAGCAAATGGTTGCCTTGGATTACCCCAAAGGAAGGCCAGCAGAGCCTGAGACCAGGCACCCATTTTCACCCAACTCTGGCTAAAGCAAGTCCAAAGAGATCATATGGTTGATCTGAGTTTAGAACATGCAGGAACAGAAATTCTATTGCCCTTCAGTTAGCCTGGGGGACAATCTGGCATGCTTCCCAGATAAGAGTTTTCCATGTACTTCACTGCAATATCCTGTATTTTAATTAATGGATGCTGCCCACTGTCCTATCCCCTTGAAGCCTCCAGAAGGTAAGTCTCTGCTATTCCTACACTCTCCCACTGGATGCTGCAGAGAGCAACAAAATCCCACTCCTCAATATGGAAGCAGCACAATTTGGTGGGCACCTTCTCCCAGCCCTGAATTTCTGGGGTCAAAATATGATCCCAGACCATTCATTACCAAAGCATGAAAACAGCCTTCAACCCAGAACAGCACTCTGCTGTAGAAATCTTTCCCATGTAATCACTACATTCTACCATGTTTTTTCCTGCAGCTAATGACGTGACACACAGAGTATCAATTAGCTTCAGACAGTTCAAAGGCTCTAAATGCTTCAGCACGTTAACAAGCCATTTCTCTCCAGCACATCAGCAAGGCCCTCACCATGGCAGAAGACAGCTGCACAAATGCAAAGCCTCTGTTCTGCTGAGTCTGCTTGTCTTTGATAAGACGAATATTATTGACTGCCAGCGACGCATATGGAGACAAGGCAGTCATGATGGATTCCACTACTGTGTGAGGAGCAATGTTTCGAAGAATGATGGCTGAGGAGAGAAGAATATACAGCATTAGCTGTGCACGTAATGGCAGTCCTTCAGTGGGCAAAGGTTAAGGACAGATTTCAGTATCATGTTCACATTATACAGTAACTCAAAGGTAACTTACTATCACAGTAATAATCCACAGACTGAACTGCTTCTGCTGCTCCAGGTGGTACCTCCTGCTCTGAATCTTCAAAAGAAGAAAATAACATCTAGTCACATGGCTCACTCACTCAGACTCAGAATTTCACAAGCCAGCCAAGGACCTACAGTGAACTTTGTTTCCTACGCATGACAGTGAGTTTCCCACAGGACTGAACTCGGCCAAAGAGATTGATGCAACCTACCAAATTTGTCTGCTCCGCAGCGGAAGCATTTTAGCCTCCTCCTGAAGTTGTAAAGGCAGCACTAGGAAGAGCAAGAGAAGTCTGGTAAGAACTCAGGAATTTCTAACAATGCTGCTATTTGTTGTGTAGCAAAAACTAGACATTCACATGAAGTAATAAAAAACTAAAACCACCAGCAGTGAAAGCCACCCTCATCCCTACCACAGCTACTTTGCAGAATACCCCAGCTGCCTTTTCCCTGCTCCTCCCGAATTATTTTAACTGCATGGTCTTCAACTTACAATCCCAGGCATGACTACTTTAAAAACAACATAAAAATGAAACACAGGCTGGAACACAAGTTATCTTCATGAACAGATTGTGTAGTTAGAGCCTGATAAAACAGCCTGGTGTCCACCCATCCCCATTCCCCCCCAACTAAACCATCTCTGCTTAGGGGAGGTTGAGCAAGGAGCACACAGGAGCAGGCCAGCAGCAATCCAACACTACATCAGTCATCACTTAACGACTTCATATACTAGTACAGCTCACTGCCCAACCTGTGTCTTCTGGGACAAGACCTTTGGCACTCCATCCACTCTGCCACCAGAGCCACAGAACCTTTTCATTCTTGTGATGCCATATGGGTCAGCAGCAGGAGCTGGTCCGAATTGTGTATTGATTTGTTCAAACCACTGTGCTGGTGAAGAGCCCTAGAGCTGTAACACAACTCCCTCTGATGAAAACCATGCAAAATACCTTGTTGCAAAGCCAGTCCTCAAATTTGGGCCTGGGGTTGCTATAGTGCATCGCAATCTGCTTCCCTTGAATCACCAGCTTTTTCTGCAAAAAAAGTGGTTTCAATTATTTCTGTATCAAGGCACACATATCTATTTTCCCACGGTAGAGCACCCTTCGGAGGAATCAGTGCTCCTGAATTACATGTACAACATATGGGGAGGATGTGGAGGACAACCACCGCCACCTACACCCTTCCCATCCAATCCTGCAGAGAGGAGGACGAGGGCAGTAAGAGAATGGGATGTGGAGCAAAGATAAACGGAATCAGGGAGTGTTGCAAAAGCTGCCAAACGCTAAACGCTGACATGGAACCAGGAACTGTCTCGAAGGAGACAAAGTCCTAACCTGCTGTGTTCAGGATTAACATGTTTTTAAGAGTCTCTTTGCCCCAAAATTTCTATTCACTTCTGGTATACCACTGAGCGACTTTTTAAACACGTCCTTAGGTGACTGCTTCACTTCTTCCCCTACTCCAATTACCCCAGACCTTTTAACAACCACATTTGGATTCCTTTTCCAAGCACTTTCTTCGCAAGCATCCCTTTGAAAATACAGTAACTCCTCCCAAAGGGACCCTGCTCAGACTTCTCGAAGGCTGGATTACAAGTGCCATCAACTGAAAAATAACTCGAGTGGTTTCCTTTGACTAATGCAGCAGTTCAACTGGAAGCCTGCACAAGAGGTTTGTGTTCTTCATTCAGGCAGGAGCTCTCCAGAATGAGTAACTAGACTGCAAGTGAAGCTTCTCCAGGTGCAGGAAAAGTTCATAATGCTTTCAGCATCTCCACTTACTCGGACTTTAGAAGACTTAGGAATTTAAGATTTAACAAGTTCTGACTCTGGGCCCCACACTTTGCCAAGCGTGTGTATGCAGAATGTCCTAAGTGTGGCCATCAACACACATTAGTCAAAGAGGTGGAAGTACATCTGAGGAGCCATGTCTTACAGGCCAAACCCCAGAGATTTTAACTGAAGAACTCTGTTTATAGCAGGCTGGCTTACTGCAGAGTTACTGCACAAGTGCCTGGACCAGTGGCTTTTCTGGTAATAAGGTCTAACAGATCTACCACGTAGCATGAACAAGGCTCTCACATTCTGCACAACTAAAGAGGGCAAAGCCATTTCTCCTACCGGCAGGAGGGAGGGTGGGAGGGCCCAGCACTCACTGGATATGCACACATAGAAACAAAGCTGCTTGCATAGTTGCAATACATCATTCTTTCATCTAACAGCCAGCAACCGGGCTGCTGGGGAGAGGCTACATCTTTCCTACTACTAGGGTGGCTGGTTATTGGAGTGAATTTGAGTATGTTTCAATAAATCATCTGTACAGCTTTGTATATATTAAAATATTTATCTCATTTATAAAAATGAGCTCAGCATTAATATATTGATATAAATATTTGTGCTGAATCCACCAACTACAGAGCAGCATGTCAGGAAAAGAGAATCCAAACACTGCTCTGGCTGAGGAAGCTGCCCATGGTATGGGCATGTGAACCCAACCCCAGCATAAGGCAAACAACTTCCATCTGCTGGAACTAACTGGCTTTTCTTTATGCATACCATCACAGAGCAGAACAGCACTCCCCACACTGCTCTGAGACCTCCACAACAAATTCTCAACCGTAAAACAACATATAGCTTTATATGCTTTCCTCACTTTGAGAGGATCTTGAAGTTCTGCTGTTAATACAGATTATGATTATGAATATTCAAAAAGAAGCAAGACCAAGTGAAACTGTTTACAGTGCAACTGGAAAAATCTCACTGGTAAAGAAACTAAATAACGTATTGCATTTTGGCTCCTTAACAAGACATACTTCCAAAAAAGCCAAAACACACAGCACAACATACACAGGAACTCACAGGAATTGGAATAGACAGGCTTTTCCACCAGAAGAGCCACTTTAACTCTTTAGTCTAGCCTCTTTAACTGAGGGAACACATTATTGTTATCAATTAGCTCTTCTCTTTCAGGGTTAACACTAATGTAGTGCCAAGATCTGGTGCTTTCTCAGGCAACAGAGAACGAAGCATCAGATGGAAAGAAGTCAGGATTTTCTAAGAAATATTTGCTAAACCTTCACAAGCCAATTAAACTGAAACCAACTAATTTGAAACAATGGCACGTTTTACCAGGGAGTGCTCAAAGTTAAGTATAATTTTCTCTCAATTACAACTGACATGTGGTCCTACTGGTACGAATTTTAATATATACAAAGCTTTTGCTCTTATAAATCACTGTTATGGAACAAACCACTCCTTCCACCTTTTTTTTTTTTTTTTTTTTTTAAACTGTACAGACTTGTTCCATTTTCAGGAATATCTAGACTTGGTGAGTGAAGCAACCTGATTGGCTTCCATCCAGCTGGTAGCATCTTGAAAGTGATAAAACTCCACGAAGGCGAAACCACGGCTTACACCTAGAGACAGCATTCAGATATAGACGGGATACTTGTGTTAGTCAGTTCCTTTAAAACAGGTGAATCTCTCTCCAACTGCTTCATTACTTCATGACAAAGCAGCTTTACAAATGCGACGTCAACTGCTGGGTTCTGCTCGTTATTTTGCCATGGCAAGGAAACAAGCTCCCATATCTGGCTACACTTGACTTGATTTGAATCCATGTTTAAAAGGTAACCATGCAACAGACTACATACTATTAAAAAGGTCTATACTAGAATTACTTACCAATACCTGTTAACAAAACCCCCTGGAGACAGCCTTCTTTTAACATGTTGACCAGCTATCTAAAAGTCTTCCCAAAAGCCACATTCCTTAGCCATGGCAAACCTTTTTTTTTTTTTAATTGCACGTGCTTGTAGATTGGGGACAATTCTGGACACTCTTTTGGGCTTGGGAAGAGGAAGGTGATGTCAAAGACTGGATTAAGAGCACTCACCTGTCTTTCTTTTCATCAGCCTCACGTCTGCAGGCTGAGGACCTTCAAAGGACTCAATAAGCTCACGAATCTGCAGGAGATTTTTAACCAGTTACATTTTTACGTATTTTCAGATAGTGAGGAGAGTCACAGAAGCAGAGGTACATAAAAGTAACACTCTCAACACTAATTCAGAAATAAATTATGGAGAAGCTGCCACAAGACTGAGAAGCACCAGAGAACACACACAGACCTTTGCTACACTAAACCATCACATTTACTTAGGCCACAGAATCATTCAGAATGCAAGTCCCTATAACCAGCCTTCCCAGGCTACTGTGCAAGATCTGGCAAATACTGTGCTTGCTCCAGAGCTTTTATAAAGAACACTGCTACCTGCACTCTCCCTGTGAATCTAAATATCTCTGGCTCCTGGGAAAAAAAAAAAACCAACAGATCAGGCTCTGTGACAGAGATTCTTAAGCCTCATGCTATGGTTTTCATCCTCTAACAGTTACCTTTCTGTTTTTCAGATGAAGTAGATTTGTGAAGACCCTATCAAGGAGAAAGCTACAGAGATGTCAAGTTCTTCAGCCACAATAAAGCTACTTAAGTTGTGCCATAGGCTACATAAATTACTGTGGAAAGGTATGTAGGAAAAAAAACCAAACAAACCAACCCAAACTTTAATGAATTTTCATATCAGAAGACTACAGTAGATTTCTCAGCAGCTTTTACAGAATTCAACCTACATTATATACAACAAGACTGCTCAGCAGACTCAAAACTGATCCAAAGCTGCCCATTTACATGCAGACTGTAAACCAACATCTTCAGCTGCAAGTAGCTCTTTTCATTAAAAAAAGTGGAAAAAGATGAAAAACATGTACACAATCAGGAGAGATGAAGTTCACTGAAAAAAGCAACTAATAGTTGCAAGGTCCTTTGTTTAGACTCCAAAATTTAAAACTCTCCCGTAAACTATGCTATTTGCCCAACTGTAGAGCTACAATATTAATACCTCAAAAACAAAAGGTTCTTTGAAATGTTCTGTGTCATGTCTGACTGGGCTGTCTCATTTGGATGCAGGAGCCTACACTTCACCAAGCACTTATGAAAATATGAGACCAACACACAGATTAAAAAGAACACTCAATATTAGAAGGGTAGTAAATATTTAAGAAAAAAAAAACACCCCACAACTGCAAAAGGACTCTCTGTGTTAAGAGCCAATGCACAAAGATCTCGGAGGCAACTGTGGAGTCTGCCTGAAAAACAGTTCAGCTTTTACAAGGTTCCCACTCACCCCTCCAGTAACAGCTGTGGGCTTGTCTCAGTAACCAAAATAATCCACCCTGGAAGGTGGGGGGAAAAAAAAACAACAAAAAGGCTCAAAACTGATCTCCTTCAACGCCTTTGTATTTCAGAAGTTAGATAATCACGCACCAAGCTGATTTGTACTTGCTCTGTCAGCTCCGCAGCAGCCATTTTATGACTTCCACAGCCACACAAAGCAGCTCTGTGCAGGGCCCTACTCAGCTGAGGAGCTGAGGGTGTGGGGGTGTAACCCTACCAGCCTGAACTTCAGGCCTCAGTAAAGACCTGGAAAGATTCAGGTACCTCCTCTCTGCCTCTCTACTGCAGGAGGTGGGGGATGGGCAAAAGAAGAATCTGCCTCTTCACTCCCGTACAGAAAAGCACATTAGTGCAGGTAGCTTAAAATCCACTCCTATGGGAAACACCCAAACGTGCACAAAAAAGGACTATTCACAGACCTGAGTCTGAAAGAAACTGGTTAACATTCAGCTGACCTCGGTTTCTTAACACAGACAGTTTAAATCCTCCTTTAGGATTCAAAATGGCAGTTCGGCCAAACCACTGGAGAGGGGGGCACCATGATGCAGCTTTCCATAAAATGGCAGCAGCAGCAAATACTACAGACCTGCCGCCACAGAGCTGCAGACTCCCCAGGGTGCAAGAAAAGCAAAGCCCCTTTCTGGATACGTACATCGTTCTCCGTAACTGTGATGGGAAGGCCACGCAACATGATGGTTTTGCTTTCTTTCTCATCGTTAATGTCACTCCTGTAGTCGTGCTCGCCATAGTCGCCATCAGAATGGTAGCCATCTTCTGATTTGTCACTGTTCCTGCGCTCCCGCTCCCTCTGAGAAGCCAGCGCCCAGAATTAAACACCGCAATTTCCATCAGCTTGCCCCGGCAATGCAAAACAAAGCCGCCAACTCCCTACGCCGCCATTTTCCCCGGGCAAAGTCCTCACGGCCTTGGGTAGACCAAGCTCATGCCCCGCAAACCCTCGGGATGCCAACCCTCGCGCTGGGCTCCCCCGACCCCAGGCGGACTCGTACCACGACCCTGGGCTGGGGCAAGGCCCCCAGCGCCTGCCCTGGCCCTTCCCCGCAGCGGCCAGAGCTGCCCCGCGCTAGTGCACAGGGTCCAGACCGGCTC
>JANHGL010007890.1:0-33936 GCA_024611195.1 Ceyx melanurus | reverse complement strand
GCAGGGGGACAGTGGCCTGGGCATCGCCCCCGACCTACTGTTGGCCAACGCCAGGCTGGTGCTGGGAGTCAGCGGCGCAGCCGTGCTCGCTATAGCCACGCTCGTCGTCAAGAGGGTAAAGCTGGAGCAGCTGCCGGCGGGGCTGAGAGGAGGGGAACGGGCTGGTTGTGCTGTGGAGAGATACTTTGGTGCCTGGTTGCAGTGGAGCAAGATGCACCACAAACCTTCCTGGCTGCTGCCGAGCTGTGGAGCTGCTCCATGGGGTCAGGCAGAGCTGGTGCTGGTGCCAGCAGTATGGACATGGAGCTGCCCACTCTCACCCTGTGGGGACACACAGCCCCACACCCCAGTTCTGTAGAACAGCATGTGTTGGGGATACATTATTCCACCCATAACAGCACCTGGGCTTTCATAATTAATGTGTGGACATCTGATATTTTTTCCATTTAAAACCTGCCCCTTTGTGCCCCTTTGTGTGGGTTTGCAAGTAGAAGCTCACATGGGGCCTCCTGTCCCAGAGGGGTTGTTGTTCCCCTTAGTTCATGGGTAGACTGGGGAGAAATGGTACAAAGATAATAATTCATCCTCCCTCATGGGTTTTCTGTCTCTCCAGCTGATAGACCGAGCCACCAGCCCTCGTGATGAAGGCGACCCCAAAGCTGAGCAGAAGACCCTGGAGAAGAGCTGGCAAGACTTGGCCTTGATCAAGGTGACACCAAAACCCCCCAAGAAGCAGAGAAGGGAAGACCTCAGCATGCCACTGCTCTCTACAGCTCAGCCACTCGCACCAGGTGAGGCTTTCAGTGTGTGTGCTGTGGTCGGGAAGATCACCTTGATGTGCTTGATGTGCTCCGGGCTGCCTGTGCCACTGCTTCCAGCACTCTGGGAGCAACATGGTATTTTTAGCTTGGTATCCAGAAAGCTGACTGGGTTGTGCCCTCCCTTCTGGGAGGCTCCTGAGCTGCAGCCCCTTTTTAGGCAATGCCTGTGGTAACGGCACCTCTGATAGTGTCTGGGGCAGCCACTGTGTGAAGATGCTGTCGGGGCTGTTCCTCCTCTGGAGTAGTTTCTGCCACCCTCGTTTTCTGGGTCAACTCTTGCCGAGAGGAAGGTGCACTCAGGAGCTGCTGTGGACAAAGGCTGCCTTGTCTAGCTGCTCATACAGATGGAGCTTGTCCAAGCAGGAGACCAGCTCAGCTTGGAGTGGGACAGGTTTGGAGATACTGGACCTTGGGTTATCTGCAGGGCTCAAGCAGACATCAAAGCAGGATGGGTCTGCCCAAGCAGTCTCAATGGGGGTGGGATTCATCAGGACCCTGGCAGTGCGTGTCTTGTCCAGCTGTTGGTGCTTCTTAGCCTGGTTTGCTGATCTCTAGCTGGGCACTGCCTTGGCTGAGAAGTGCTGTGAACATCAGAGGACTCAGTGGTGGACCTCTTGGCAAGGTCAGCCTCGCATTCAGAGAGGTGGGCTGAGAGCTGGGCACCCAACTTGCGCCTCCCCATGAGAGAAGCTGCTGCTGTGTGTTGCAGACCATCTGCTCAGAGATATGACTTTGCTCTCCTCTTTGCCCCATCCCCTTCTCACAGAGCCCAGGGTCTGCTCAACCCCTCTGGAAACTCCTCAGGTGGAATCCAGCCCTCCACACTGTCTCACGCTGCAGGAGAAGCTCCTAGCCCACTACAGCAGCTGGCTGGCTGTGCCTGAGGTGCAAGCGTCCCTCACCCCACAGCTGGCCAGGAGCATCTCCACTCATTTGCAGAACTTCCTGCGAAGCAAGTGCCCGGAGCTGCCCTTTGGCAGCCTCTTCCTCAGAGGTCCCCTGCTCGATGGCCTTGAGGCTCTGGCAGCTGACCACATCCTTCTCATGCTGCCAGTGGTCCTTGATGCTACGCTCTGGAGCCTCATCCCAGGAGAGGACACCGTGGTGAGAAACCCCCAGTACTGGATGATCAAGAGGACTGATCTGGAGTATTTTCCTCGTGGGTGCAGCCCATGGGACAGGTTCATTGTGGGCCAGTACCTCTCCTCCAACATGATTAACGAGACCCTTCACAAGATGCTGGTGGCCTCTATCAACTGGCCTGCCATAGGCAGCCTGCTGGGGACCATCATCCACCCAATTGTGGCCTCCCAGGAGCTCAGGCTGGAAGTCAAACATGATCAGGTTGAGCTGAGCATCACCCTCTTCCCAGTGGTAGAAATGGAGCACAGGGTTCTTCTGGCTGCTTCTCCAGAAGAACTGGTGGAAAACCTGTGGCTTGAGAGCTTTTATCAGGCAGAGGTCTCAAAGGTGAAGGAGCTGGATGCCAGTGACTCCGGGGCTCGGCAGCACTGCCTTCGCATCCTGAACGGTGTCTGCAAGAGCCATCCCGCCCTGCACAAACTCAGTGGCAGCCCCCTGACCCATGTCGTCCTTCACCTCAGTGCCACCAGTTTGGACTGGGCAGAAGAAAGCCTCGCTGACAGGTTCCAGCAGGTTCTTGAGGAGATGGTAGGCTACCTGGAGAAAGGGGTCCTGCCTTCCTATTTCAACCACAAAATCAACCTCTTCTGTGAGCTGTTGGAAGAGGAAATCGATGAGATGGGCTTCACACTCTACAGGGCTATATCTGAGCCGGAGCTCCTGCTGAAGGAGAAATGACCAGTGAGTCGGGAGCTCTCAAACTTAGGGTGTTCTTTGTCCATCTGCTCCTCCTCGCTGTGAGGGTTGCAATGCTTCTAGTTGACTAGTCAGTCAGAGACAAAGTTCTTGCACTTTATGAGAAACAAAATACTACTTCCTGTGTAGATAAACCGTGCCTGTGCAGGGTGGGGATTGATGTAAGGAGCCCTTGGATAGGAGGCTCTTCAGAACCCAGGGCCAGTGCAGCCCACACCTCGAGTATCTACAGGTGAGTCTTGTCCACTGGAAACCAACCCAAAGCATGCCTGGTCTATGGTTCTCAGTGTCTTCTGCCTGTCTCAGCTGTCAGGCTCCACTAGTGCCAAGACCAGCTGGAGCTGGAGAGAAGCAGTTCTGCTGCCATGTCCTGTGGACCCCACAGCTGCAGCATCCTGGATGGGTCCTTTCACCAGCACCCAACTTGGTCTTACTGTGCCATGCCCCTCAGACCCATGGGACAGGGTGGGAGCCTCCTCCTTCTGTAGGATCTTGCCAGTCTGGAACAAGGCCTCATTGATGAGCTGGGTGGTTGTCTGGGCACTTGAAGGTACAGCCCATAGTGAAGGGGACTGGGGCCTTATTCAGTGGAAGCCCTTCCAGCTGCCAAAAGGAGTGAGCTCAGCCCTACCTCTTCATTCTGCCAGTATCGGCTGTGCCCTGAGAAAGGGTCATGCTCCCAGCATGGTGCCAGCCCTTTGTGTCTGGAAGATGACCTGGAAAAGGTGGTGGCAGGAAGAGAGCTGCTGCCTCCCAAGAGGCTCCTGCCGTCAGTCTCCTGGTGGGGGCTGCAGCAGGGCTGAGTGTCCCCTCCCCCATGGGTGGGTCACTGCCGTTGTCCCAACTGTGGGTATGAACCACAGCATCCCTTCCAGTATGTCCAGTGACTTTTCACACATGTATTGCTGCTGTCTTGAGGTCCTGTTCCCCCTGAGCCACATGGTCTGGGGCAGGAAAGGACAGGAATGATGCTTTGAGCAGAACGCTTGAGAAAACTGGAGTGGTTTATGCTTTGTATTAAGAAGGTGTGTTTTGTTTGGGTATTTTGTTGTGTTTTGTTGGTTTTTTTTCCTTTGGCTGCTAGCAAGCTTTGGTTCTGGCTGTAGTCCCAGAGCAAAGGAATATATTCTTGTATTTAATGGGAAGAGCTGTTTTTGCACACTAGTGGAGATGGAAAAATTCCTGTGGGCAGCTGTTGTGGTTTAGCTTTCTTTACAGCTATCATCTTGTTTATGGGAGTAAACAAAATTCTTGTGCTTTTCTTCCCAATCTGAAGGTTACTTAGTTTTGTTCTTCCAAAACCACTTCCCAGGTGTCAGCCATGAGAATAAACCTCCCATGTGTAAACTGGTTCTTTCATGTCACCTCTATTTTGTCTCCTTTCCCGTGAAGCGATCCTCCAGCTGTGGTGGCCTCTGCGAGAACCACCCAGGGTGGAATCACCACTCCCAACCTGTGTGGAGGGCTTGGTGGTGGGCATACCTCATCCTGCAAGGCCCTTCTCCACCTTTTCCAGTGCCTGGCAGCAGCATGACATGAGCCATCCAGACACTGAGCTTGTGCTGTTTACTCAGCAGCTCCAGTCGCTGGCCAGGGTTAGCCCAGGAAAGCTGGGCCACCAGCAAATGCCACCAGCAACACATCACCTGCTGCCTGGGTGCCACGCAAACGTGTCCCGCTGCCATTGCCATTCCGAGGCTGCTGCCTGGGCTTCTGCTCCTGTGCTTTCGCCAGCTCACTGGCTGTGTTACAAAGCCTCATATAATCCTGTTATTTTAGCTATCAGGTCTGTATTTTTAGGCCACAGCTGTTAACCATAGGAGGGAGGGCTGTAGGGTAATGAAACTTGAGTTCTCCTGATTTTGTTCCACCGATTTCAGCCCGGCAACAATGGCTGCCACAGAGTTAGAGGTTCCCTGCTCTTGTGCAGACCTTAAAGTGAACCTGTCCTCTGATTCGAGCTACCCTCTGTAGAAAGCATTTCAGCCTCCTGCCTGCCCGGCTGCTCCATGTGTTGCAATGTCACCTCCCCCTCCTGACCCTGGGGAATGGCTCTGTGCCCAAGAGTGGGGTTCTCAGCAGCACCAGGGGCCCTAGGGGAGAACAATGCTGTCCTCTGGCAGAGGAGGACACAGGAATCTTTTGGATCTACCCTCTTTGATGTAGAGAGGAAGCCCCAGCCAAGAGGGAGGAGGCAGCCTGGCCTCCCAGGGAGCTCTGTGTGAGAAAACAGACCCTCCCTTCAGTTCAGGCAGCTGTCTGTCTGTCCCTGGGCAGCAGCACAACAGCGGATGCAGCTGGTGAGAGAAAACCACTGTCCCAACCCCTCTGCAGCTCACTTCTAAATAACTGCAGGGAGCTTCCGCCAAGAAAAGCAGCTGGACTGTTCTGCCAAGTGAGGGAAAAGAGCAAGATATGGGAAGGTGCTTTTACAGTAATAGCTTAGCTATTTTAGGTAGAGAGAAATAACAAGGCAGAGTTAAGATGTTACTATCCAATTTAAAAATTAAATAACCTTTTAATAAAAAGCATTAGCTTGACAAAAAGAACTTCCATTCGCTAACAGCATTACAGAGACACTAGTAGTAGACTCACCTTTCAAAGCTGGTGGAACCCTCTCTGTGCAGGTATCTAATGTGTGTGTGAGGATGGTGTCACTGGGCAGGCACAGCCTGCAACCAGCCTTTCCAGAAAGCGCTCACTGACTTGTTTCTAGACTCCAGTTCCTTCCAGCGCTAGCTGCTCCCACTGCCCTTTCAGGCTCTCAAGAGAAGTCCACCTGGTTCTGAGGGCAGGTTTTCCTCGTGTGGCCAGGTTGGTGACAGATGCTACAGGTCCGTGGTTTCTTGGCAGAGGTTCCTGAGGAGGGACCATTTGGTCTCTTGGCTTTACTTCCCAATGCTCTTGAGTATCCACTCCCAACAAATGCATTCACAGAGACATCTCCAGAAGGCCCTAGAAAGAAATGACTTATATTTAAGTACCTCTGAAAACATAAGTAGGTGGGAAATGGAAAGTAAGTTCAAAATGGCAGATCAAGGATTTTACTGTCCTAGACACTCAAGATTATTTCTGAAACTACACTTGCTCCAGATTCCTCAGAGCAGTTAAATGTTGCCTGTTTGTCTTGCAGCACTGGGCAACTGTGGGAAAAGAACAGGGGGAATGGGCCTGCCTGGTTGTGAGCTCTGATCTACAGCTGAAGTAGAAACAACCAAACACACCAGAAGAAAACAGGGTTTGAGTAGTTTAGAAAATTTGATTTTACCCCTTTAGGCCCAAACAGCTGATGAGGAGGAGGCCAGTGTTGAAGATTTTTCTCAGCCACATCGCGACCTCTGTACTTTCCTGTCCCTTTCTCACTGCACTTTCTCTTGCATCCTTATTTTGTGATTTTTTTTTATGGGTACTTGTTTTCAGCATCTTTCCAGAGCAACCATGTTCAGTTTTTCTGCTCTGATCAAAGCTTCAGACAGATGTGGCCCTTCACTGGGTTCCTAAACTGGGGCAGAGGGAGCAGCTGTTTTCCTGGCATGACAGAATGGGGTTTAAGATCTCCAAAAGCAGTGCCACTGCTTCAAATCTGTTCTGGGTTGGTAACGGCTCCTGCAGAGCTGAGCACCATTGTTTGGGAGGATAAATTCCCAAACAGGCTGTTGGAAAGAGTGCTGGGCATTACCTGGCTGGTCACGGACAGACAGACACTCCAGCTTACTGCACACAGAAGCCAAGAACTGTGCTAGGAGTTCACATGTATACTCCTAGCACTTGGAAAGGTAAGTCAAACTTCATTGTTACTAATGGCAGTTGAAGTGCTATCAGGCTGCTGACGTTCTAAAGACAAACCTGAAGTCTGATAAATGTATGAGTTGCACTAGGGCAGGTTTAAGTTGGAGTTGAGGAACAATTTCTTCCCTTTGAGGGATGTCAAGGGATGGTGCTGCCCAGGAAGTGGAATCCCCATGATCCCTAGGGTGGTTTCAAAGTCGTGGAGCTGTCGTGCTGAGGGACATGGTTAGTGGTTCCCTGGCAGTGCTGGGTAACAGCGGGACTCTATGATCTGAAAGGTCTCTTCCAACCAAAGCGGTTCTATGATAAAAGCCTGTGGGTAGCACTTCACCCCTGTGAGAAGCGCTGTTTATCTTCAGGCCCAGCCTCCAATCCTCACGTTTCACCCCTAGCCCAGCTTTACCTGGTGCTGCGTTTTCATCTGCCCACTGGAAGAAGCCGCATTGCTGGTCCCGGGGCTTAGAGCAGGTGTGGAACTGCCGCCCTTTGTTAGGCCCGTCCTTCTGCACGGTGCGTGTCACAGCTGGCTGGTCGCAGTTGCAGACCTTGTCACCGCCCAAGTTGGAGATGCTGCTTCCAAAAAGCTCTGGTCCTCTCCCCCCTCCTCCTGGGCGTTGAAATCCTGCCAGGTCCTTTCTTGCAAGGGGCTGGGGCCCCGCAGAACCCTGTGGAGCCGCATTGCTTCCATCCACGAACTGTTGGTCAGCCCAGAGAAAAAAGTTGCAGGTGCTGGCGCTGCATTTGTAGAACTGCCTGCCCTGATTGGGCCCTTCTTTGCGTACGGTCAGGAGCAGGGCTTCGGCTCCGCAGTTGCACACAACCGCATTGTTCCCATCGTCTGGAGGGGCTGGAGGAGCCGGTCGGGGTGTTCTTGTTGAGCTCAAGGGGAGTGGGTTTCTTCCTGGTGCCGGGTTTGCAGTCCCCCTCCCTTGCCTGTTTTCAGCACGAGCTCTGTTAAAGGAGTTGTTGACTTGCAAGTGGTTAGTTTGCTGGCTGGCTGACACGGTTTGGGATGGCCGGTGTAAATACTTGAGGTCCAAAAGCTCTTTTAGCATCTCATCACAGCCTCCAATACAGCCTACGAACTCCAGGGGCATCATGGGTGGAACACTGCCTCTCTTGAATTTGAACTTCAGTCTGAAAGAAAAGGAAGAATAAAAGTGTCCCAGTTCCTACAACTCCTCACTGACAGACCTCAATTTGAACATGATTTTTAAATTTCATTTTATTTTTAAATCCTTCCTTGCTTACAACTGTTTCCCCAACCCCTCTTCTTTCTACCCCCAAGCCATGAGAGTGCTGCTTCACCTTTACAAGACCAGAATGGAAAATATTTGCCCAGCATAGCACACGGAAGTCCCTAGCCCTGATGGCTAACACATACTGTCTGAGGGGCTGCACTTCCCCAAGAGCTAACTGGACTGACCTACCTGTGAACTGGGTGTGGTTTACACACAGCACAGATGCTCTCGTCCCTGGCTACGTCCAGCACAAAATCAGGAAACCAGAGTGCAGCTTTACAAGCTGGATAGGCCATACAGCTGAGGTAGAACCTGCCATGGGATAAAGGCATCAGATAAGGAAGGGGCAAGGTCAAGATGATCAGTGATATGTTCTCCTGTCTTCTCAACCACCAGAAATTGTCAAAACCAACAGTTTTTAAGGGAAGGCATGTACTCAAGAGAAGTTCAGCTGAGTCCACACAGCTTACATAGTTGGGTGGAGATAGTTACCTGCAGCCCAAGTTTTTGTGCTTGCTGCAGAGGGGAAGGAAATTAACAATGCCTAGAAGAACACAAAACAACACAGAGGGCTACTTTCTACCATAGGGAAGATCACCAACCCGCCATTCTTCTTGGTCTTCAACACCATGTCATTGTTGCACTGTGGACACTTCCGAACAGAAACCGGCATTGCTGGGTAGACCTCTTCTTGCTCTGCAATTTCTGTGGCTTCTCCAAAATACTGAGCCAGGGCCTGGTCCAACCTATAAAGAAATAAGAGTGTCCTCTGTGTCTCCTCTGCAGTCAATTAGCACCTCTTGCCCTCCACACAGCCCTTCTGAGCTTCTCCACAAGCATGTTGACTCAGCATCAACATGGTCTGGAACATGCAAGGTTTGTGTACAACATGAAAGAGATCAGTGTATGTTGACATCTCCTTCAGTCAGCTCTGAATGTAATCTTGAGGGTTTAAATCAAGACAAGCAGTTTGTTGCTACCAGCTCATAACAGAGTGCCAGGCTGTGAGTCATCCCTTCTCATGCAAAAGCCCATACACACTGGGCAGAGCTTCAGTGGGACAGGATCCCACTCCAGGCTGTACCCCACAGAAGCCAGCACCTCCCAGAACAGCAAAGCAAACAGAAGAAAGCAAACATAGGACTCACTTGTTGGCTCTGGCCACAGCTTCTATGAAGACTTGCTTGTACTTTTGGACCTGCTGCTGCAGCACTATGGATTTGTCTTTCTTCCCCTCACAGATCAGTTTCAGATCAGCCTCCAGCTCAGCTCGAAGGTCTGGCTTGGACATCTCGTAGCCCATGGAATCATAGCCTGAGGAACACCCCACATGGTAAGTGAAAGAGTTAGCAGGTAAGGAAACTGCCCTCTTCCTAATGGGCCTTACCCTCAACCAGCCCCATGCCCAGGTGGCCAGGCAGGAACCGCTGATCTGCCGTGAGGCCCACGTACATCCGCGTCTTGATCGTCTCAATGTGCTCAGCGTGAGTGGCGTCGGTCCCTGCAAGCAGACAAGCTGTGAGCCGATCTAGGTGCAAATAAGCGATGTCCCCTGTGCCTAGTGCAAAGTGCAAGATGCTGAAGGGACAAGGAGACAAGGTGGTTGTGAGCAGCATTGCCCTGGTGTCCCACTGGTGCTGAGGCCAACAAGGTGCTGGCAGGCACATGGTGCACCCTACACACTGCACATCTCCCTGGGTACTAGAGGCACTGCAGCCTCCTAAGGCTCTCTGGAGTTTGCCTACAGGGCTCTGCTAACCCTATGTTGTGTACATTTGATTTCTTATCTGAAGTTACATCGAGAGAATTCACTACTCTACGGGTGGGACAGAGCTGGTGTTAGACAAGTTAAGAAATTTATGAACAAAGCTAGCCCAAGAGCAAAAGGCCATGCTCCCAATACTGACCAATGCCATGTTTCTCCATCAGAGCAATGAGATCCGCTTCTGTGAGGAGCAATGGCGGGCTGGTTTCTCCATCCACCATCTCCACTGTAGTGGGCTGAAAGCGAGACCCTTTCTGATATTGTGGGATAACCTAAAGGTAAAAAGAATCTCTCTGAAGCTGCCTTCTGGTCCATTCAATGAAGACAAAATGTCATGCTAACAGCAGGCCAGTGTAGTTACAGAGCAGCACCCTGTTCTGGAGAAGATTCAGTCTCAGAGTTCTCAGGATTAGCCAGTAATGAACCTCTATAGAGACTACAGGACAGCAATTGCAGCTCCTCTCAGCAAGTAAAATCAATTCCCCAGCCCTGCATGGTCGCTGCTGTGGTGTCATAATAGGAAGAATCTATCCAAAGCTGGCACAACAAAGCTGCACAGGCTTTCAGCAGCAATGGCTCTGGATGAGACAACCAGAGGGCCAGAAATTGTCAAAGGATGTTCTGCAGAGAGATCTGAAATTAGCAGAAAAGTGTGACTTTAAACTCCAGGTACTTTAGCCCTCCCCATCTATGTTACTCAAGCATTTTACCTTATCACTCCACTTCTCGTAAGGATAGACTTCCAGATAATTTCTGGCCAGGATCATTAGTCCTTGAGCAATGAATCGCTCGTTGGCAATGTCGATCTCCACAGTCGTTTCCTGTCCCTTGGCGTCTTGAGAGCAGCAGGCCAAAAAATGGCGTACAATGAATTCATACAGCCTCTGCTCATTGCCCTAATATCACACAGTAAGAAACCATCAGTGTCCTCCTGTGCTAATGAGATGTCAAGAAATAAATATCAGTGAGATCTCGGGTGATGAGACTGTGCTAATGACCCTGTTATAAATTAAGACTTCTAACTTTATTTTTCTGCCATTTTATTATTTACCCGCCTCTGCCTTCATGATACTCGCCTGCAGGTTCATGGTGTATTTTGTGGGGTGGATGGGAGGGTGAGCCTGATCTGATTTGTTTCCATTCCGAGGGACTGGCCCACCCTGATCCAGAATCCTCTGGGCAAATGCTCCCCAGTTTGGGTCCTGTGTTTGCAGTTGTATTAAGGCAGAGAGGTTCAGCTCCTTGGGGAAAATGTTGGTCTCGGTTCGGGGGTAGCTAATGAACCTGAAGGAGAGTGATAGAAAAGCACTCTGAGAGGTACTCCAAGATGTTTCCCATTTTGGACTAAAACCCATTTACTTGTGAAAGAATTAAGTTTACCAAGACAAGTCTTGTTTTACTCACCCTTGAGTGTACAGTTTTTCTGCTATTCTCATGGTTTCCTTTGCATTTATTTTCAGTTTGCGGGAAGCCAACTTCTCAAGTTCCTGAATTGGGAGGAGAAAAAAAAATAAATGTGCATAATTCAGAGAGGTGAGTAAAAGTCCTGTTCAAAGCTTCTTTCAGGTAAGTCCTTTTCTGAAGGTTCAAACATACCACAGTGTCCAGGGGCAGGGGCCTCCATTTGGTCTTTGGTTTGCTCACAACCTCTACGACAGTTGCTACTGGATCCTAAACACAGAACAAGGAAAATGCAAAATCTCCTTGAAGAGTTTACACAAACTGGTCTTTAAATGTCTTGAATAAAGTGGATGCAGGGAAAGTTTGGCCAGTAGAGTGGATTACACTAGAGTGTAATTACTAGTAGAGTTGATTTCCAAGCTTTCCTACCTCCATACAGATCTGGTAAAGGACCAAGCAAGCTGTGTGATTGAAGAGCCGGTTCCTCTTCCAGTTGAAGACCACACTGCCATCTTCGTGATCATGTGTCACTGTGTGGAATAAGAGATTGGAGGGATACACAAGTAATACAGCGGCAATACGCAGAAGCAGTGGGGCCAGGCTTTGGGGACCCTTTCCCTTCTGCTGAGTGGCCGTGGCAAAGGGAGAGGAAACCACCTTTGCGATATTGCTTGTTTGTTGCCTTTATGTTTTTCCTTTCTGTACACATCAAGCCCTTTAAGTTGGAGCCCAGGACTTGCTTTCCCCAAGTATACCTTTAATTTTATAGAAGGCTTCAGGAACAAAGGCCTGGATGGCTTTAAAGCGCTCGACTACGAACCCCAGGGTTGGGAACTGGCAGCTGCCATAGCTGATCAGTTGATCTGCTAAAATATCAGGGAAGATCTTCCGGAGCCTCAGTGTCTGGAATCTGGTGAAAGCAGCACCTGAAAAAACAAAAGGGACACCAGAACTGATTAATATAACACTGGAGGAGAATCACAGCACTTCAGTTGGTCTTTTCTAATACTATTAATTTTACACTAATTTTAATAGTTGCAGAAGCCTGTTGGTATCTCGTGTGCTACACACCTTTTTGTCTTTTTTCAAAGAGCACTGTTTCTATTAAAAGACAAGGTGTGATTTAGTTGTGTCTGATCTAACAGTCAGATTTATGACCCTCTAGGGGGCAATTCTATCTTGGTTTGGGCACAGAGCAAGAGATGGTTTCTAAACAACCCTTGCTGGGCTTTAACAATGTGCACTCAGTGTAGTCAGAGAAGGGAGGAAGAGCCCGACAGATGACTTATGTTGTTTGTACAACAGCCTAAAGGAGTTCAAGTATTTATAGACCATAAGCTACTAACTGATAACAAAGCTGTCCCCTGCCTACCTACCACACTCTTCCTCACTGCCCTTTAGAAGAGACACAAGCAGCAGCAGCTCATGGCTGGCAGCTGCTCTCACCTCCAGCACGTGTTCACATACCGATCCTGAGGTCCAGCTCCTGCCTGACATCAACAGCATCGCTCGTCTTCTGGTCTGGCTGGGTGAGGTTCTCACAAGCTGTTCTGACAGCGTGGAGCGTGATCTCTGAAAAACGGGCCCGGAAAACCTGCAGGTTTGGCTTTACTGTCAGGAAAAAAAAAAAAAAAAAAAGGAAAGGAAAGGAAAAGGAAAAGGAGAGAAATCAAAGAATGGGAAGGGAAACATCAAGGAAAAGAAGTAACCAGTGAACTGCTGTCTTTGAGTGTGCTGCCAGCCTCTTCTGCAGCTGCCCAATAGCTGAATATACTTCTAATCTATCAGAGACACATATTCCTCAGCACAGGAGAGACAAGGACCTCTTGAAATGAGACCAGAGGAGGCCACAAAAGTCCCCTGAAGCCTGGAACCCCTCTGCTGGGAGGCCAGGCTGGGAGAGTTGGGAGTGTTCAGCCTGGAAAAAAAGAAGGCTATTGTACCTTCTTGTGGCCTTTCAGGACTTCAAGGAGCCTGTCAGAAAGGTGGGAACAGAATTTTTAGCAGGGCCTGTTGGGACAGGACAAGGGGTCATGGTTTTAAAATAAAAAGGGAGATTTAGACTAGACATAAGGAGGAATTTTTTTACTGTGAGGGTGGTGAAACGCTGGAATAAGTTGCCCTGAGAGGTGGTCACTGCCCCATCCCTGGAAACATTGCAGGGGAGGTTGACCAGGGGGGCTCCAAGCAACTTGCTCTAGTTGCAGATGTCCCTGCTCATTGCAAAGCCACCCAAAAGCAGTCTTCCCACCCAAAGCAGTCTATGGTTCTACGATTTATGAGAACTACAGCCAACATATTTAACCTGGACACAGTAAGATTGAGAATATGCCTGTTATGAGATCCCTCAGCAACAATACGTGTTAAACTAGAGCTTTAATTGATGCTCTACCCACCAGCTTTGCAAACGTGAATGATCTCAAAGCCGATGTTCTCTCCTTCTCGATCGCAGTCAGTCCAGATCACCAGAGCTTGGCAATGCTGGACTTCTCGTTCAAGGGTCCTCTGAGATGAGAAAACACCACACACTGAGATACACCAGGCCACTGATTTTGTCATTTTGTCTCAGAATGACTCTCAAGCAGAGCACAAAATGCAACATGTATCCATAGACATCATCGTTGCAATAATATTTTGCAATTGTGTCTCTCATGAGATTAGGCAGCTTTCAAAAGAATTGAGTCATATATTTACATCTCACTCTCTTAAAAAGCACGTCTCAGATTGGATTGTACCACAGCCTGTTTTCTGGAAATGTAACTTTTTTTAAAATTGAGATGCAATGACCAGTTCCATCTCACTGGAAAGAAAAAAATTCTACTTTTAGCAAAGGTACAAAAGCGGGAGACTTTCAGTGTCACAAATGAACAGTGTCTGCAGTCCTGGGAAATGCAGAAGGAATTCACTAAACTCTAGAACTCTGACATGCAGGACAAAGGTACAATCCTCCTTCTGTCTGGGACAGTATTTGTAGAACACATCTCTGAACTCAAAGAGTTTTGGGGAGACTTTCAAGAATAATTTACCTTGATATCCACATAATTTTCAGGGCAATACTTCTCAATTTCAGCATCAAAAAGAGCTAGAGGGTTGCAGCTATGCCTGGTAAACAGAGGATAAACAGTGCTTAATAGAAACCAAACCATATGTTGTGAGATGCTGACTGGTGATGTGTTATGAGGGAGTACTCCTCACATACTAGAAATGGCAATATATTAAATTATGAGCCTCATCTTAACTCGGAGTTAACATGAAATGCTGAGTTATACTTAAAAGCACCAGAACCAAAGTGCAACCAGAGGAAACAGCGAATCTGAAAGGCTGTGCTAAACAAGCAACTTCTCTTCCTAGGACAGCTCCTGGTTGAACAAAGAACATACAAACATCAATCAGATTTGGAATCTGTTCAATTCCTTGGCTCTGCCTTCATGATTTTCAACCACTATTATGACTGAGCAGTTTTAGCACTTTGAAGGCAGTAACTGAAATAAAATTTTAGTTGTTCTGTATCAAATTTGGTACTTGTTGGCTTGCTCTGCACAGGGTGTCAGAGTTCCCTCCCTGCTCCCCAGCCTTTGACCTCACTGTACCCTGCTCGCCTCAGGGCTGAAAGAAGATGACAACCCTCCTACCCCCTCTTGCTGAGAGGGGGGCACCAAGTACTAACCATTTGCGAAACGGCAGCTTAAAATCGTGAGCCAGTAAGTGTCCTGACACAGATGTCATCACCACTGTAACGTTCTGCAAAAGACAGAGCAAGGCAATTGGTGTCCATTGTTTGCTAAAAGCCACCCACAGCCCCAAGACCTTGATGCAGTTCTGGGTTTACACAACCAGTGACACCTCCCTGCTGTTGATGGATCGTAACAAGCTCTTCTCTCCACTGACAGCTAACTCAGTTTTGGCAGGACGCTCCCAATTCGATATAAATACAGCAATGTAGTTTTCACTGAGATAAAACCAGAAAGTTGAAAGGCTTAAAAGCTACAAAACAGGTCAGCAGTTGAGCCAAGAAAATCTGACTCTTCCTCCTCTTTGGACACAATGTCCCCATCACTGCATGTGTTTCGTAACTCCTGACAGATGGTTGTTTTGTGTTGTTTTTGGTTTTGTTTTGGTTTTTTTTTTTCCAAATAATTAATACTTTGCAATTCTCTAATCCAGCAGTAGAATGAAAGCAGACTCTACCTGGCCAAACATCTGGTAGTCGTATTCGTAGATCTTGTTGAACTTGGAAAACCCTTCTCGCTAGAAGGAAAAGGAAAGTTGTTGAGTTTCTGGCTCCTGACAGTAAACCCAACACATTTATACACATCGTTATGGCAGAGCCCAGAGGAGCAGAGGATGAGTGGAAACCAGTTACTGTACTGATGGAAATTGCAGGAGGGTGAGTGGAAATTGTCTTTAATGTTGATGGAGATGTGAAAACGGAGCTTGCCAACATGAAAGTGTTTTAAACAGTGCCTGAAGGTGATGATGGGGTTCTCACCCCACTGATAAGTGATGACAGAAGCAGGGAATAGATCTGTTTAGTGGGACTGGCCAGTTATACTGACAAACAACTATCCTGTTCCAAACGACAGTTAGTGTGTCAGCTCTGAGTGCCCAAGAAAACACTGGCTCAGGTTGCCCAGAGAGATGGTCACTGTCCCATCCCCAGAACCATTCCAATGGAGATTGACCAGAGCTCTGAGCAACCTAGTTGCAGATGTCCCTACTCCCTGCAGGGGGGTTGGACCTGATGAGCTTGAAAGGTCATCTCCCACCCAAACCAGCCTGTGATTCAAGTGTAATTCTGGTCTAGAAGCACCATCTAGTTCCTTAGTTTGGAAATACCAAGTGATTATGCAAACTGTTAAAAGGCCACAAAACAAAGCAGCAGGAAGGAGAGATCTTTGACTTTCTCCAAAACACAGGCCATCTTTGCTTTACTAGGTACACTTTGGTTAACTCCTCGATGCTAGCAGACACTGCAGAAGTGGTGCTTTTTGTCAGGGAAATACACACCAACAGATGGTTTCAGTTCCTGAAGCTTTCTGCAAAGTAAGGAACAATACAGGGAGTCCTCGCCACATAGCTCAGCGCCTGCAGAAGGCAGCCTGGGCAGAGGGAGAGCAGCTGGGGGACTGAATTCCAACAGTCACATGGATAACAGTCACATTCTCTGAATTCCAATCGTCACATTCTCTGCAGAATGGGCTGGGGGTTACCACACAAGACACAGGCTACCCCCAAAACCGGGACTGTGGTGCATGTTGGTCCCAGCGAGCTGACCCTCTCCAGATATCTGCGTGTGTATCAGAAAGGGGTAAAGAGACATGGCACATCCCTACCCGCCGCATTCTGCTGTTGGAGAGCAGATCTGCAATCCCTCGGGCAGCATCGTTCTTCTCAGCCACACATAGGACCTTCCGGATCCTCTGCACTGCCATGTCCTCCGCAGCCCGGGAGAAGAACTGCCAAGGCTGCGGCAGCATCCTGACCCCGCGGCCGGCCAACAGCCTCGTGTGGAAGTTCATGTCAAGAGCCGGTGCCAACTCCCGCGGGTCTGAGGCATGCTGCTGTCTGCCTCCCCGGGGCCGAACCCTGCCGGGGGTGGATGGAAAACGTTGAATGTCCCCTCAACGGCCCTGGCCGTACTCTGCCCGGCTGCTCCCCACCCGTCTCCGCCATTGGCAGCGCAGCCCGTCGGAACTGCACGGAGATGGAAGAGGCTCCTCCCCCCACCACCAGACACTCAGCGGGTCCTGTGCAGCCTCTGGCAGAACCCCACCCTGACAGCAGCCAGAACGCCCCAGAGAAGAACCACTCCCGCCCTTACACAGGATCCCCCTCTGCTCCAGCCCCAGACGGGACCGGCCCCAGACATGACCCCTTCGGCACCAGGTGGGACTCGACTGCCCCAGACAGGACACTCCCTTCCAGGTAGATTCTCCTCCGGCCCCAGGCGGGAACCCCTCAGCCTCCTCAGCCCTGCCCACGCCTTCCCCCAGCGCGGGGATGGTCCCCACCCACCGCAACCGGGGCTGAGTAGGCCCCCCAGGCTCTCCCTCACTCTGGAGAGTCGCTTCCCGCCCCGCAGTTCCCCCCGCCCGTTGTCTCCTCACCGCGCCCCCCTCACTCCCGCGCTCGCTCTGTCGCGAACAGCGGTGGGACGCGGCGCGCTTTTCCGCACCGTTACGTCCTGTCGTCAAGCGCCACAGCGGCTGGGGAGAGAACTACAGCTCCCAAGATGCCCCGCGGCCCCCCTCGATAGCTTTCTCTTCTTCGTTCCTCGTAGGTTCGCCGTTTGCTGTTTCCTCCCGGGTACGTCCCGGCTTAAGTAACAACTAAGAGGCGGCGACAATTAAGGAAAGAAAGATAAGAATTATAAACCAAAAAGCTTCAAGAGCGATGGGGGTGGTGACTGCCCTCTCTGGTGTCGGGGTGAGAGGTCGCGGCGTCATGTGACTCCAAGATGGCTGCGGGGTTGCGGTGTCTGTGAGGGGAGGTGGCTGAGCAGGGCCCGGTGAGGCGGCGGAGCCGGCGGCTCCCGTTCATGGCGGACGCGTGAGAAGGAGGGGGAGGAGGAAGAGGAGCAGGCGGGAGAAGGGCCGCAGCGGGGCCTACCGCAGGGCCCGGTGGCGGGGGGGGACCGGGAGGGGCCTCGCTGCTCCATGTCGGTCCCCTCCTGCGGGAAATATGATCAGCGCCCCTGACGTGGTGGCCTTCACCAGAGAGGAGGAGCTGGAGGATGATCTGTGCAGCGATCCCCCCCTGCCCGAGGAATACTCGGTGCCACTCTTTCCCTTTGCCAACCAAGGTGCCAACCCCTGGGCCAAGGTCGCCAGCTCCAAGTTCACCCAGGACTTCATTCTTATCTCAGAGTTCTCAGAGCAAGTGGGGCCCCAGCCCCTCCTGACCATTCCCGATGATGCCAAAGTGTCAGGCACTTTTGATCTCAATTATTTTTCACTACGGATCATGTCTGTGGATTACCAGGCTTCCTTCGTGGGACACCCTCCTGGCTCTGCCTACCCGAAGCTGAACTTTGTGGAGGATTCCAAAGTGGTGCTGGGGGATTCGAAGGAAGGGGCCTTTGCATATGTGCACCACTTGACTCTCTATGACCTCGAAGCCAGGGGTTTTGTGAGGCCCTTCTGCATGGCCTACATTTCTGCTGACGAGCACAAAATAATGCAGCAGTTTCAGGAACTATCCACTGAGTTCTCCAAAGCCTCTGATTGTCTAAAGACTGGGAACCGGAAAGCTTTTGCTAATGAACTGGAAAAGAAACTGAAGGATCTCCACTACACCAGGACAGTCCTGCACAACGAAACTGAGATACAGAAGAAAGCCAATGACAAAGGCTATTACACCACCCAAGCCATTGAGAAGGCCAATGAGCTAGCCAGCGTAGAAAAGTCCATAATTGAACACCAAGATCTGCTGAAGCAGATCAGATCATATCCCTACAGGAAGGTGAAGGAGTCTGATTTCCAGCCCTATGAGCCAGAGTGTGCACTAGGTCAGGGCAGTGCGGACTGCAATCCAGTCCCGGCTGCCTGTGACCCTGCTGAGCCTGGTGAAATGCACCTTTACACCCATGTGCCATCCTATACCCCCAAGCTCATCAAAGCCAAGTCTGCCAAATGCTTTGACAAGAAGCTGAAGACTCTGGAGGAGCTCTGTGATGTTTATTTTTTCACCCAAACTCTTGACCAGTTGCATCAGATCGAGAGGACTTTCAGAGGTGACGTGTGCTACCTCCTGACAGACCAGATCAGCAGAGCTCTCCTAAAGCAACAAAGAGTAACTAACTTTCTCTTTGAGGACATGTCTTTTCTGGATGAAAAACCACCTGAAAAACAGTACAGTGGCTGCCAGGAGCTCAACCAGGATGCGGTTGATGGAAAGGGTTCAGAAGTGTCCAGTGCTCCGAAAGTGGTCATCAACCTGGGCTCTTACAAGTCCAGCGTGGAGAGTGTGCCCATCAAGATGGAGCAGGAAATGGAGGACTCCCACAAAGCCAAAATGACCGAGTCCCTCACGTTCGAACACCAGGAGAACCTGGATTACCTCGATGCAGACATTAAAGGCAGCATCAGTAGTGGTGAGAGCATTGAAGTTCTTGGGACAGAGAAGTCCACCTCTGGCCTGACGAAATCGGAAAGCCAGACCAGCCTGCCTGTCAGCCCCAGTCCGCAGGCAGGCAGGAGCAAGGTGGGCAGCTGCCGGACCGTCAGCGAGGACAGCATTGAGGTCCTCAGCACCTGTCCCTCTGAGGCGCTCATCCCGGAAGACTTCAAAGCAAGCTATCCAAGTGTCATTAACGAGGAATCTTATGCGGATGATGATGAGGGAGGCCTTCATTTCACCCCCAAACCAAGCCTGCGTAACACCGACGAGCAGGAGGATGTTTCCAGACAGGAAGACTTGGCACAGCTCGATTCCACCTGCTGTATTGGGAAGGAGAGTCCCAACTTCTTTGAGCCTCTGCCTGATGTGGGACGGAAGCCCTGCGACGAGGACGGGGTGGTGAGGATCCCCCCGCAGCCCTATCGGCAGGTCGAGCAAGGGCCACAAGGGAGCTCTGGGGGCTTCCCTTCCCATGACGGAATTTCAGGGGGGCTCCTTCCCTATGAGCTTGACTCACACTACCTGACGAGCAGCAGGGAGGTCAGCAAGAGCAGCCTGGACGAGTGTTCAGATTCTGCCAGCTACATCAGCAGCGCCGCCTCCACCTGCTCTGACAGGACCCCTTCTCCCGCTCACCGCTGCCAGCCTGGCGAAAGGCAGAGGAAAAAGGCCGGGCAGAATGCACTGCGGTTTATCCGGCAGTACCCCTTTTCCCACCCTGCCATCTACTCCCTGCTCAGCGGGAGGACCCTGGTCGTGCTGGGGGAAGAGGAAGCCATCGTCAAGAAGCTCGTTACAGCCCTTTCCATCTTCGTGCCCAACAGCGGCACTTATGCCAAACCTGTGAAGCACTGGGTCACATCCCCTCTGCACCTCCTGGATTTCCAGAAGTGGAAGCTGATTGGACTTCAGAGGTAAATCCAGGGGCTCTTTGCTCTGTCAATGTCAAGGGGTGAGATAAAAACTTCTAAGTGAGAATTTGAGAGGGAAACAGGCATGCAGGGGAGGTCTCTGTCAGATTCCCTACTCAGCTGCCATTAATTCCTGCTTATGGAATGTGTATGGAAGGGGGGTAGATTTGTCTGTCTGTATATCCAATCTCACTTGAGAGTATTTGAAATGTCTGCTGGGCACTCGCTGCTTAGCCCACACCAGTTATTTGGCCACAAGGTTCTCCTCTGGTTTAGATCTTCACCTGGCAAAGCACAAAATGCTCCTGAGGTCCCTTGCGTGGTTGAGTTCTTCATGAGCCAACAATGACCCCTTGGGGTCATGAAGGCCAAAGGTACCTTGGAGTGTGGCCAGCTGGTCGAGAGAGGTTCTTCTACCCCTGTGCTCTGCCCTAGTGAGGCAACATCTGGAGCATCAAGTCCAGCACTGGGCTCCCTAGTTCAAGAGACACAGGGAACCAGAGAGAGTCCAGCAGAGACTACAAAGGAGACTGGAGCGTTTCTGTGCGCTGAAAGGCTGAGAGCCCTGGGGCTGTTCAGCTGGACAAGAACAGCCTGAGAGGAGATCTGATCAATGCTGATCAAGAGCTAAAGAGCCGCTGAGGAGCAAGAGGATGGAGCCAGACTCTTGTCAGTGGTGCCCAGTGGCAGGACAAGGGTCAATGAACACAAACTGGAACCCAGGAGGTTCCATCTGAAGAGGAGGAAAAACTTCGGTGTGAAGGTGTCAGAGTCCAGCCCAGGCTGCCCAGAGAGGTTGTAGAGCCTCCTTCTCTGGAGAGATTCCAAACCTTCCTGAACACTGCAGTGCTGGGTCCCCTGCTCTGGGTGACCCTGCTGTGGCAAGGGGGTGGCATAAAATAATCTCCAGAGTTCCCTTCCAACCCCCCACCACAATGGGATTCTGTGCATGCTTTGCTTCCCCCCATATCCTGCCAGAGCTCTTCTGATATTTTTAGTTAGAATTTTACTTTCAAACAAATGCTCTGGTATGGGGAGGGCTTCTCATTACAGATCCTGGTGATGTGCTGCCAAGATTGGGTTAGAAATCAGAGTGCCAGCACTGTGGTCTGGGATGATAAGGGAGGGTGTTGTGGGGAAAGGAGGGGGTGTGGAACCTCCAGAGCTGCTGGGCTCTCTCTGAGGGGGTGCAGAATGAAAGAGACTTAATGCACCGTAGTGCAGGAAAAAACAGTCCGCAGAGATCAGCGGGGTGTGGAGCGGTTTAGATGCAAGGGAAGCTTCTGCTGAGGTTGAGAACCATGGCACAGAGCAGCACCCCTTCCCCAACCCCCAGTCCTGAAACATGACCTCACAGTTTGTATTAGCAAATAGCAACAGCTGAGCTCTGAAGAGCTCAGCCTTTTTTTTGTGGCTGTTATGGAAAGGATTTTACTGGTGTGTTACCTGGCTGTGTCTATGACATAGAATGTCTGTTGTTGTCACAAGGCTGGGAAAACATGAATCAGGGCTGCAGCACATTGAAGCTGGGCTTGAAAAGAATCACAGAATCACAGACTGATTTGGGTGGGAGGGGACCTTTCAAGTTCACCTTGCACTGAGCAGGGACATCTGCAACTAGAGCAGGTTGCTAGAAGCCCCGGCCAACCTCACCTGCAATGGTTCCAGGGATGGGGCAGTGACCACCTCTCTGGGCAACCTGGGCCAGGGTCTCACCACCCTCAGTGTCAAAAATATCCCCCTTGTCTCCAGTCTAAATCTCCCTCTTTTAGTTTAAAATCATCACCCCTTGTCCTGTCACAACAGGCCCAGCTCAAAATCTGTCCCCATCTTTCTGACAGGCTCCTTGAAGCTCCAAGAAGGTTTCCCCAGAGCCTTCTTTTCTCCAGGCTGAACACTCCCAACTCTCCCAGCCTGGCCTCCCAGCAGAGGGTTTCCAGCTCTCCCAGCATTGCTGGAGCTCCTCTGGCCCTGCTCCAACAGGTCCCTGTCTCTCCTGTGCTGAGAACTTCAGAGCTGGACCCAGCACTGCAGGGGGATCTCTCCAGAGCACTGGGAGCAGAAGGGCAGAATTCCCTCCCTCATTCTGCTGGCCACAAACAGCTCCTGAAATAGTGTTTCTGAGCAGCATGAAAATCAAAATGCAGAAATATGCTTTCTGGGCTGCAGAGTGGTGAGCCTCTGGAGGGTTGTGGATGATGGAATTATCTTAAACTGTGACTTTCCCCTTATTTGTGTGCTCATGAAGCAGGACGGGCTCTGCCAACAGCGGCTCCCAGACTTCTCTGTCTGACAGTGAAGTTTTTAAAACCCCAAGTGTTTACTTGTTGCTCAATTTTTGTGGCTTGATGCATTTTTTTATAAACACCCGCCCCCCCTTCCCTTTTTTTAAGACTTGTTTGTAACGTGCATCAGTCATTTAAACTCCTCTGTGGAATATTAATTAAGTGTCAAGTTTAAAGTGGGTGCTCCTCCGAAAACCATTTGTACAAGGGCTTTGGGAAGGAATTTAGAGGCTGAATTATTTATTCCAGTCTGAGCTCCATGTCTCCTAAGGCCAGACATTGGCCGGGCAGCTGGGGCTTCTGGTTTGGGGCTGGGAGCTGCATCTCAACCGAGTGACTTGAACCATGCAGAGTTGAGGAGCAGGAGGTGGAGTTTGTGTAGGTTTGTAATTTGCATTTAAACAACATTAATTTAGGCTAGCTGGATAATTGTATGTTATGAACATGGTAGTGGGTTGGCACCTGAGTGAAAAATCCCCAGGCTCAGATGGGGAATGTTCTGGTTTGAGGATGATTCTCATTTTAAAAGAAGGGCAGAAGGTTTTGCTCTGCTCAGAGCTTTGGCCACCTCAGAGCAGCTCCCTCCTAAACCCAGCTGTATGGGGAGGAAGTGAAACTCGTTGCAAGGAGGGGATGGTTTGGGTTCCCAGATCTTTGTTGTCACATCCAGAAGCTACCAGCTGCTGCAAGATTTGCTTCTGTTCACCAGAGCTTTCCTGTCACTCCCCCTCCACATCATTATCAGTATTAGAGGATGCTGCCCCAGAGCACAGTCGTTAATGAAGTAGTGGCCTGGCTCACACAGGAGTCCAGGGGACTGGGGTGTCTTTGGGGTCAGGCCAGCTGGAGATGCAATTTGTCCGTTCTCCTCCCTTCCAGACTTTGCTTGCAGAGGCTCTTGGGCCAGCAAATGAGCTCAAGTGGGGAAAAAAGCCCCCATGTAATATAGGGGCCCAGGTACAGCCTGCTGCATAACTCTGTGGTCTCCTCCAGCCATCACCTCTCTCCTTGCTGTTCCAGGGCAGTGTCTCCTGCTGGGGTGAATGTCCTGCATGCCCTGAGCCGGTACAGCCGCTACGTCAGCATTCTGGACGCTGACAGTAAGACTCTGCGCTGCCCACTTTACAAAGGCACCTTGGTGTCGAGGCTGGCAGACCACCGCACGCAGATCAAACGGGGGAGCACCTACTACATGCACGTCCAAAGTATCCTCACGCAGCTGTGTTCAAAAGCCTTCCTCTTCACCTTCTGCCACCACTTGCACCTTCCTATCAACGAAAGGGAACCGGAGGAATCCGTCGCGACTCGCAGAGTGAACTTTCTGAAGCTTCAGCTGGGCCTGGCCAATGAAGATATCAAAATTGTGCAGTATTTATCGGAGCTGCTAAAGCTGCGGTACATTCAGGAACCCAGCCACGAGGGGAACCCTCTGCTCAGATTTGACTATGTCCCCAGCTTTTTGTACAAGATCTAGCCTTGCGCCGGCTGCGAGCTCTTGCCCACGCGCTCAGGGTCAGCAGAGCTTGTCCGTGCGTCACGGCGACACGCTCCACAGCAGCTTCCATGCGGCACGGCGGGCAAGGAAGCCAATGGCGTTCACAAGCACCTGCTCCATAGAAATTGGTGTTGGAGGGACTGGATTTCTGTAGCCTGTAGGCAAGTCTGTAGATGTTCCATTGCATAAAACACCAGAGCAGGCGCTCTGTTCTTAAAAGTTAGAAAAGACACTTTTGACTTTTCGAGCAGATTGTGGCAGCATCCTGGGGGATTGTGAGTTGACTTGGGAATGAGTACTTTAATGTGCAGCCTCTGAAACAACACAGTGCTCTGCATGCTGCCTAAATGCTCTCGGTCCCTCCCGTGGAGCCAGGACGGAGACCAGAGGGGAGATGTAAAAGCCACGTGAAGTTTTTTTTAACCCAACAGTGTCTCGCATGAGTGTAGCTCGGAAGCTCCCTGGCAGTGGTGGCAGCTTGTACTTACCCGTCAGTGCACAGCGGTGGTGGGTGGCGTGTCCCTTCCGGCCTTTTCCCAAGGATCCTGGCCCTTCCCAGGACAGGTGGGAGCACACGGGGGGTGCACATGCCTCTCACCACAAAGTGTCTGCCAGTCTCTCTCAGCTTTTGGTAAAATGTGGAACAAGGAAGGACTCCTCAGCACCAGCGAGTGCCGAAGTACCCGCTGCTGTGAATGTAGAGCACTGTGCCTTGGTCATTTGTCATGTGCCATTGGCTGGGTGACCTCCGAGGAAGGTGGGAGGGAGACTGAGAATCCTCAAAGTGTGTGAGGTTGGGGGTGGCCTCATAAGGAGGGAGGGGAACTGAACAGAGTAGGAGAGAACCTCGTTTTTAGGTGCTTTTTGTGATGGGGAAAACAAACAGTGCGATTCAGCTGATGCTCTGCTGTGAGACACAGCAGTGAGATACCAGAGCTCAGGAGAGATGGGGGATAAATGTTCTGGTTTCCATGTTGTATCCCTAAGAGGTTTTCTTTTAACTTATGTGTTTTGTTTGGTTTTTTTTCCTGTCAGGGAGCTGACTTCTTTGCTCTGCCTGAAAGCAGGGTCAGTGTTGCTGTGTGCTGCTTCTGGCCAAGCCTTTGTCATGTGTCCACTACCTCTGAGTCTGGATGCTGAGGGCTTTCCTTTCAAAGATTCTGCACCACTGCCTGTGCCATAAAGGTTGTGCCACCAGTCTGGTGACACTGCCAGATTGTTCCTGGTGGTGACAGAAGCTTTGTGCCTGGGTAGAAAGTTTACCTTTAGAGGAGATGCTGCTCCTCAGCCACTGGTTCTGGGCTGGCCTGCCTGGTGGTACTTTTAAGCAAGAAAAGCCTTGGTTTTATTGTTTTTTTAAGCACTCTTCTGCTGATGGGGTGAGAATAGCAGAGATGGCACAAGATGAGCTGCTGCGTTGTTTGGTTTGGGTGTTTTTTAAACTTGTTTGTTGTGCTGCTGTGAGGTGACGCTGGAGGTGGTTGTTATGTTCCGTCCGTGCCCAGGGGAAGTTTCTGTGGAGGGACTAGGATTCCTGAGTATGGCTTAGACCCCACTGAAACTGGTGGTGAGAATCACGGTGCTCCAAAACCCACATCCCAAAGGCAAGGAGGCTCTGTGGGGAGGTCTGGCACCAGTCTCTGGGCTTCAGCACCACTGCTGCCACCTCCTGTCCCTGGAAAAGGTCTCTCCAAGGTAGTGTGGGAGGTAGAAACCATCAGGGCAGAAAGGCTGGTTTAAATTAGCGATGTTGAACTCATGATACTCTCCAGGGGGACTTCCAAGGGGTTTCCAGAGGGGTTTCCAAGCAACCCCAAGATCAGGAGTCGCTCTTGGTGGTGTCTGTAGGTCGCAGTTGGAAAGCAGTATGGTGTGGCCTCTGCAGAAGGTAAGCAGTCTGCCTGTGCAGGGGGCTGCGCAGCTTTACAGCTCATTTGAAGGTGTTTTCCTTTTAATCCTGCCCTGTCACATGTGAACTGGGTCTGCTTGTGAGACAGCTGTGTCTGGAAAACGCCTGCTCAAAGTGACTCGAGGTGTCCCCTTGTTATTTGTGTGTTCCCTTGTCACTTTGTGTGCACTTGAACGGCTTCCATGCTAAATCCAAGGTGAAACGGGAGAAGAGGCGTCTCAGCAAATTAAGCGATGAGGTGACACCAAGCAGACAGGAGCTCCCCGTGTCCTGCCTGATCCACAGCTCTGGAGAAGGGCTCAAAACAGAGGCTTCTTTCCTGCCTGAAAAGGACCTGATGCTGTTTGTCTTTGAGGAGGGAGGGCCTTTTTTTTCCACTGACTCACTTGTGTCTTCCTCCAGGCTGACGGCACAGAGCAGGATCTGTGGGCAGTATTGACTGGTCTCTTAGTCATGGTGGTCTTGACCCAGGCAGTTCAGCTGCTTGTTCAGAACTTGATAAATAATTCACTCCTTGTTGCTCCCTCTATCAAACCTGTAGTATGTGAAGTTCCAGGCTGCATTGAGCAATACTCACACCCATCTGACCTACTTCATCTCCCTGCCAATGAGCATCTCAGATCTGGGAGGCTGCCCTTGGGGGGGCTCTGCTGGGATGTGGCCTGTGTTAAACTGGGAGCTCTGCGCTATCTGCAGCTCAGCTCTTGAGCAGGAGCTGTGAGGAAACACTCCTTGGGGTGCTTGTGCTCCTGAAGCTGCTTTATGGCAGGGTAACCGCAGAGCTGAGGCTCCAGGAAAGAGGGAGTTACTTCAGGTTGTGGCCCCTGGGTGCAGAGCCCAGCCTGCCCTGGGTGCCTGTAGCAGCAGCAGAAATCTGTGGGGATCTGAGTGTGGCTGGTGGTTTGGGGGCTGAATTCCTCTTTGCTCAGTCATTTCTCTGTCTGACCTTCTTCTCCTGTACAGTAACGATCCCCATATCGGCACTTTAAGACTTTTTCCTCATCTCCAGTGTGTTACCTCACGAGTTCCTGATATTAGCAGACTTAAAACATTACAACCCTTGCACTAAGAGCTCTGGTGGCAGATCCTGGCATGTGAGTTCATTGGCTCCCCTTCACACCACCTTGCCCAGCAACACTATCCAGCTGTCCTCCCACCACGAGCAGGGCAGGATCCTCGCCAGCCATCCCATACCAATCCTGCAGAGCCAGCAGTGCTGTGTGCAGCCCTTGCCTGCTTCCTTCCATGAGTGCCAGCAGCATGTCCCCAGCTCCCACTCCCTCCACTCTTTGCTGGCTCTCCGGGAGGGGAGGCTTTAAGCGTGACTGAGAATTCATCAGAGCCAAGATCTTTCCTGGATGGGAGAACAGGGCTCCCTGTTCTTCCTCCTCTGCTTTCCTGAGCTGGGAGACTCTGGCTGTCAAGATCCCACCACGAGGAGGCTCAGCCATAGGAGCAGACGCTATTAACCCTACGCAGGTGTCATTTCTCAGAGAACAGTGCTGGCATTTTGATAAAGTAGCAATCACTTCTAAGCAGTTCCAAAGCTGCTCTGCCTTGACTAGGGAAGTACTGCCCATACTCTTAGCAATAGCTCACCATTTTATGAGGGGTGGCAGAGGCATGAGTTGGTTTTCCTTGAGTGAGAAGGGGGGCCTTGAGCCCCTACTCTGGTGGTGGGTGGCCACCCATGCTGTGGATTCAGCATCTCGGGGCTCACTGCATCGCTTTGAAAAGGCTCCTGTCATAAGGGGAGGGGAAATCAACCTGAAGGAGGGTCCCTGCCCTGTGCAGAGCCCCAGTAGCAAGAGACTGTGCCCTGATACCGGAGGGGTCACAGACCCACTGCTCATGAGGCATTTTAACTGGAAAGCTGACACACAGGGTACCCAGCCCTGCTGCCAGCACAGGGCTGGGCTGGGAGCTGCCTCTGAGGAGGCCAGGAGGAATTCTCATCTCATTTTAAAGCACTGTATCCTATTCCTGCATGTGGAGTTACATGTGTGTGCCTGCGTGTGCTGAATGCTTGCCCCCCTACTTAGAGTGAGTGTGATTGGGAGAAAAACCCAAGAAGCATGTCTTAGTGTTGTGCTGTAAGTGTTTCTGCACAAGAGTTTAACAGATGTTAACACCAAATGACTAGTCTGAGAAATGTACTTTTAAAGGAAAAAAAAAATAAATTATTTGGGTTCAGATATTTTTGAAATACAAAAAAAAAAAAAAATCAGTTGTATTTTTTAAAGCTTATAATTCTTGTCATATGTTGTGGTTCAATTCTTAATTTTACTGTGCTTATTAAAACAAAACAAAACAAAACAAACCCACAAAAAAGGTTCTCTCAGGTTCTATTTAAGCTTTGTGCTCAGATGTCTGAGGAGAGAGAGTTGATGCTGGTGGGGACTGATCCCAGGAGGGGCTGGGGCTCAGCCTCCTCTCAGCCTGCAGAGGCTGGAAGGCACAAAAGGCAAGTGGGTTTGTGTCCAGGAAGGGGGATCCCTGAGGCTGAAGCCATGGGCTGTTTACAGCTGTGGAGTCTCTTGTGCATGGCCAAGGTGGGGGTTCTCCATGTCTCTTCTATCTGGACTAAACCTTGTCTGATTCTCCTACTGGACTGTGGGAGTAGGGTTGAACCTGGCTAGAAGACTGAGGGTTAATTTGGTCCCAGCTGTGCTATTGAACAGTGAATGGGCTGGTTTCCCCCTAGAGGGGCTATGTCTGGGGGGTCCTGAGCCCGAAATGGGGAGAGTAAAAGGTGAATGAGGAGCTGCTGTTGCACTGCAGCCAGTGCCAGGGAAGGAGGCATCAGGGGGTTGGTCTCGGGGTGCAAACATGCCATGATCCTGGGTGTGTCAGCCGCTCCAGGAGTGGGCTCAGGTCTCTACCCTTATAGGACAGGCAGTCCTGGCAGTGGGAAGGTGGCTGCAAAGGCCTCCACCTCTTCCTTGAGTGCCTTCAGCTCTGCCTGATATTTCTCCTCTTCCAGTTTCTCCTTGAATTCCTTCAGTGTGGCCTTGGGGCTCATGTCCTTCTGCACTCGTAGTGTCAGTTCAATCCCTGCCAGGATGGGAGATATGGGTCAGACCTTCCCGCCACACCCCTGCCTGCAGGCCTCCCAGCCCTGCCATAAGGAGACGGTGAGCCTCGGCTGTAAGCTCATGGAGTCATTGAATTGTTTGGGTTGGAAGAGACCTTTCAGGTCATCAAGTCCAACTGTTAACACAGAGCTGTCAGGGCACCACTGAACCATGTCCCTCAGCAGCTGGTGAGTATGCACACATGCAAGTGAGGAGTAACTGCCCCACCTGCATATCTTGATGTGGGAGAGAACATCTGGCCACAGCTGGGACCAGCTACTGGGGAAGCTGCCCAGCTTGTGCCTTGCCCAGAGGAGCTGCCCTGGCCCCAGAGGAGCTGCTGCTGGAGCTGAGACTTGGCCCCACGCACACCAGTCCTAGCCTCACCTCTGTGGATGAACTGGGCCACCCTGTGGAAATCATCCTGCCGGAAGCCACGGGAGGTAAGAGCTGGAGTCCCAAACCGCAGGCCACTGGGGCGCAAGGCACTGACATCACCTGCACCAGAAGAAGTTGCAAGTGACCAAAGCAGGTATCAAAACTGCCACGCACAGGATTTCAGGGCAGTTTCATGGTGGATTGGAGGCTGGGAGCTCTGCACAGGCCATGGGAGGTGCCCAGCATGCAGGACAGAGCTTGTGGGATCCCTCACCAGGACATGTGTTCTTGTTGCAGGCGATGGAGCAGATCTCCAGCACTCGCTCGGCCCGGCCACCGTCCGTGCCTCGGCTGCGCAGGTCCAGGAGAATCAGGTGGTTGTCAGAGCCCCCTGCAAAGAGAGGGTGTTGGTGAAGACATGGCATTGGGGTCAGCGCTGCTCCCTCATGAAACCTGAGTTAAAAAGGGGTTTGGGATGGCACCAGAGCCACCCCTTGGGAAGTGAGGGCTGCTCCAAAATAGTTTTGTGGATGTCCAAGACCTGTCCTCACCTGTGACGATGTCGTAACCCAGCTCCATCAGCGCTGCCGAGAGTGCCTGGCAGTTTGCCACCACCTGCTGCTGGTAAGCCTTGAACTCGGGCGTCATGGCCTGACGCAGTGCCACAGCGATCCCTGGGGAGGAAGGCAGAGCGGAGTGAGGCTTCACCAGGAGAGCCAGTGGCAATGTGTGGCACCACCAGCAGAAGTCTGTGATGTACCTGCGATGGCGTGGTTGTGCGGGCCTCCCTGCAGCCCTGGGAAGACCGCCTGGTTGATGAGGCTCTCCAGGTTGTAAAGTGTTTCCTTGCCTGTCTTGGGGTCCACAGTGCGGGTGCCTGTGGTAGGGGAGGGTAGAGTTGCTCAGGAGGAAGCATGGCCACCCTTCTCCCATGAGCTGATTTAATTCCCTGGCCTCTCAGAGTAGGGATGGTGTTTGTTCTTCAAATCTGGGTCACTACTGGCCCTGAGAAGCTCTCTAGATACTCCCAGGAGACCCTGGACCTTCCCACCCTCCTTTCTTACCAGCTAGAGCAGGAAGAAGCTTTAACTTGCAGCCCCCCTGGCTCCCTGGCCAGGTTCAGATACCTTTGCGGAAGAAGATCATGCCTGCCCTGCAGCCCCGCAAGGTCTTGTGGGTGGTGGTGGAGACAACATCGCAGTGGTTGAAGGGAGAGGGCACCACGCCAGCTGCCACCAGCCCGCTGATGTGGGCCATGTCAGCCATGAGGTAGGCACCATTGGCATCGGCGATCTTCCGCATGCGGGCATAGTCCAGGTTGCGCGAGTAGCAGCTGACACCTGCAGGGAGGTGGCAGGTGAAGGGGACAGGAACAGATGCCCAAGGACCTTGGGACAGACCCAGGACCAGCCCTGTGATGGGACCAGCCCTGTGATGGGACCAGCCCAGCTGGGTACAGCCCAGAAGCTCCTACCAGTGTGGATGTGTTTAAGGTCTCCTCCTGCCACTGCAGCACCCATGGGTGCCTCTGGGCTTACTCAGGGTGCTACTACCTTCAGGGAGCCACCTCCACCCAGAGTGTGTCACCAGGGAGGTCGGTGAGGGTTTGATCCTTACCTGCTATGATTAGCTTGGGGTGGAAGAGGCGGGCATTCTCCTCCAGCTGGTCATAGTCAATGTAACCAGTCTTGGGGTTAACCTGGGAGAGGAAGAGAAGGCTTCAGCCACCTTGGTGAAGATGAGGTGCAGTGTAATCCCACAGGAGGGGGTGCTGGGAGCCTGATGACCACATCCTGGCTCTGTCCAGAGCAGGTCTCCATACCTTATAGGGCATGGACTCGAAGAAGACAGAGGTGGCAGAGATCTTCTTCTTGTCTGTCATGAACCCATGGGTGAGGTGACCCCCATCAGGCAGGTCCAGCCCCATGATCCTGCCGTGGGGCTCCACCAGGGCCGTGTACACCGCAAAGTTGGCAGGTGACCCTGGGACAAGAGCACACCAGGCCACTTACGGGTGCTGGGACGCACAGGAGCTGGTACAACCAGCCTGGCTCTCCTGAGCACCCTGTTACCTGAGTAGGGCTGGACATTGACACCCCACTTCTGGGGGTCGAGCCGATAAGCCTGCAGGGCCCGCTTCTGGCACAGCCTTTCCAGCTCATCCACGAACTCTGTCCCACCATAGTACCTGCCAGTAATGGACAGGGCAGGTGTTAAAACCAAATTCAGTCCTCAGAATGGTCCCTGTGACCAAACTGGGGAGAAACCATGTGGTGCTGCGTTTGTGGCAGTCGCTGAGACAGCATCTGCAGCAGATCTCCCTGTTGAAATTGTCCCGTGTGCAGCCAAGGACAGAAACTGAGAAGGTTGGATCCTGCCCTGGAGGAGATTGGCTGCCAGAGCAAGGACATAAATTTCTCTCTGGAGTGAGGTCTGGCAGCATGGCTGGTTCCTCTCCCTCCCTGCAGGGGTTGGGCTTGGGTGGGACCCAGCCCCAGTCCAGTAGTACCTCTGTCCTGGGTAGCCCTCAGAGTATTTGTTGTTCATGCAGGATCCCAGGGCCTCCAGGACCGCTCGGCTCGCAAAGTTCTCCGACGCGATTAACTCCAGCCCCAGCCTCTGCCGCTGCTTCTCCTTCTTGATGATGCTGTGCACCTTTGAGGGGGAAGAGAAACAGCTTCACCTGTGCTGGCTCCACACAGAGACAGGGATGCTCTGTGGTAGGAGATGCACCTTTGGAGGAGGACAGGGCATGGAGAGGGGCCTAGAAAGGTGCTGGAGACAAGATCCCTTCTTGGTACAGCTGATCCCAGGCAGCTCATCTGTCCAGTCAGAGGCCATGTTTTAGGTCTCTACCTGCCAGGAAGCTTCCAGATAATAGTTCAGTTCTCATTTGGGCTTGAGAGTCAAGGGCAAACACCATGTGGGCTGATGGACTGGATGCTCTGGTGTGGACATTGGAGCTTCAAGCAGAGGGTAGGAGCAATAGATGCCATTATGACTATGTTATCTGCAGATGGTTGGAGGACGCCCTCCCTCTACCTCTCAGAGAGGGCACAAAGGCAGGATAAATCCCACCAGCTCAGCCTTGGACTGTCTCCCTGCCACATCCCTGCCTGGAGGAGGGCAGCATCCCCTTGGCTGTCCAGGATTGAATGAAGCAGCTGCTGGGCTGGGCCCAGAAAGGGGCTCTCACCTCTGGGTCGTTGCTTTCAAGTGGCTCCATTACCATCTTGTTATGGGAGGCCCAGAGCTCTGCGCTGGGGAGGTCCCTTTTGCCTTGCGTTGAGTTTGCCATCCTGCTACTGGGTCCAAGGTCACCTGGAGTGGAGAGAGGAAGTTGGGGGATGGCAGCGGGGCTGGTGCCTCCACACTGCATCCCTGTTCCCATCCTGCACCTTTCCTGGAAACATGGGGGGACCAAGCATGGGCTGTTTGTTCCCATGTTGCCCAAGGAAAACACAGACATCAGGCTTCCCTCAATGATTTAAGACCAGTTCATTAATTATAGTGCTTTGATAATTTCTTATATTCTCCCCACACACAACTCTGCAGCACCTGGACAGACAATTGGGGGCATGGTGACTCCATGGCTTGGACCAAACCAGATCAGCACCTTTCCTTCTCACTCCTGTGTATCCATGAGTCTTAGGGCTTCTAGGGAAATGTCAGCAAATGCCTTCATGGGCACAAGGGCATCTTATAAAAACTGCTGCTTATTTTGAAGAGCAGAGAAGTGCTCAGACCCACAGACCTCAATTTAAATGTGTGCTGCGTTCCCCAGGGCCCTGAAACCTCTTGGCTGCTTTCCCTTGTGCATGGCCAACCAGGGCAGACTGCCATCGAATCAAAGTCCTGCCTCAAACTCTGACTGAAGTACACATGGCTTGTGGAGCTGGGCCTGAGAGGCAGCAGCTCTGCCTCAGCTTGGCTCCACAGCATGTGATGCCCAGGCCTGGCAGCAGCACCCCCGGCCCCATTGGTGTGACTGCTGCCAGAATTACAATGCAGAGCACAGGTTCCCAGGCAGGGTGACAGCCTAGATCCTGTCTGGGCTGACAATACTGCAGCTTTTTACCCATTAACTCTGCAAGGCCAGTGAAGGGTGTGAGTAGGTTATTAAGCAATTGCACTTAGTTTGCTTATGCCAAGCTGCTGAAGTCCATTCAAGGCGGGCCTCCTGCGTGCTGCCTGTGCTGGGCAGGGCCACCTGGGGGCCTTGCTGGCAGGATGGGAACCCTTGCTGGCAGAAAAGCTGGGATGGAGAAAGGGCTGCGAGGGAAAGGACAGGGTTCTGGTTTTGAGTAGCATGGCTGGGTCTAGCATGTCCCCCCCAGAATGGGTCATAGTGATGTTCACAAACAGCATTTTCACAGACCTGCAGAAGGTTTGGGGGGACCCTACACAACAGAGCTCCCCCTTTCTCACCCAGAGCAAGACTCACATTTCCACCCTGGGGGTAGGACACCAGTCCGGCCACCGTAGTTCACCTGATGCAGGAACAAACACCGGCCCCGAGGTTCTGCATCTCCCGTATCCCGGCTCCATCACCCCCTGTATCACCGCTCTACTACCCCTCATAACCCGGCTCCAACACCTCCCGCATCCCCTGAGACCTGTGGTGGAGACCAGCGCTGCCTGCCCTCCCCCTGTTCCGCAAGCCCTTGCCCGGCTCCGCTCCGGGTCCCCCACGGCCCCTACCCACCTGCAACACCGCAAACTGATCCCAGTCCCGCTCCGCCACCGCGCGGGAGCCCCTGCGCCTAGCATAGACCGCTCGGAGACGCCCCTCCACCCCTCGGCCAATCAGCGCACCGCTCCGCCCCCCTATGCCGTCGGCCGTAGGAGTGTCTGGGCCAATCAGTGCCGCGCTCATCCCCCTCCCCGCGTCTTATTGGTCCGCGCCGAGG
>JANHGL010007889.1:0-69606 GCA_024611195.1 Ceyx melanurus | reverse complement strand
GCCGGGTACCGGTACCCACGGGGGGGGGGGGGGGGGGGGGGGGGGGCCCGGGCAGCCGGTGGGCGGCGGCGGGGGCGGGGGAGCCCGGGGAGAGGAGCCAGGGGGGGGGGGCGGGCCCGGGGCTGGGGGGCAGCCCGGAGTCGGGACTATCGAGTCCCGCGTCGCCCCGTTTCCTCATGTCCGGGAGGTCGGGCACCTCCCGTAAACTGAGCCGACCCACCATGGCCGAACCGCCTGCCCTCGACCTGTCCCGAGCCCGCTGCGCTGCGCTGCTTCGCTGCGCTGCTTCGCTCCGCGCCGTTCCGCTCCCTGCGCCGGCTGCGGCCGGGCGGTGGCAGGAGGGGCGGGGCGGGGTAGGCCCGTGGGGTGGGGCCAAGGGAGGGGGCGGGGGCTGCTCCTCTTCCCGGCGCCTCGTCCCGTATCCCACCAGTGCTCCCATCAGCATCATCCCGGTGCCCTCATCGCTGTACCACCGGGACTGCGCCCTCGATCCCCTTCCCACCCGCAAGGCAGCGGCCAAAACTGCTCCCGACTAGGCCCTAGACCAGCCAACCGTCTGTGCACCATCCTGATGTGCTGCCAAACGTTAGGATTTTGGGGAGCACTGGAAGAGCGAGTCCCGACTGATAGATCCTACTGGGCTGTCCCCACCTCCAACACGATAAATTCCCAATGGTAAAGCTTTGCTGGGTGTTTTGGTAGCCCCCCAAGTGTCCATGCACTACAAACAAATTTAATTAAGTGGTTTTGCTGAGACCAGGCCTGACACCCTTGTACGCCCAGGCACCCCTGGAACAGGCCACAGTGGTTAATACTGACACAGAAAAAGCTGGAGCAGGACTGGGATGAGAGCAGGGACTGGGGAGGAAATGGGGGGACACTGGTCCCTTTGCTGCTCAGCCACCATCTCCCATGCTAGACCTTTCTCAGTGGGCATTTTGCAGCAGAAACCAGGGCCTTTTTTAGTCTGAAAAGCAGCAGCTCTTGTGCACAGACTTCACTCAGGCTTAGGAGTTTAATGACACACTTCAAAACTCACATTTTTTCCCTAGGTTGCTCTTTTTCACCAACCCCCTGATGACTTGGCTGAGGCAGCAGTGCTGCCACCATAAATTGCATTTTTCAGGCAAAGAAGCTGAAGTCGAAACAAGAAAACAGGGGGAAAAGGTCTTTCTAGCACTAGACTGAGAGAATGTTTTTTGGAAAATCCTAACGAAATAATTGCGCCGTGTCATCAGATTCGGTGGGGGAATACTCTTGTGGAGGGAAAGCAACTGCCTGCAGCCGGCCAAAGTCAACACTCCCTGGTGCAGTAACAAGCAGTCTGGCCTGACGGGCCCAGCACAAGTGAACCCAAACCCCTGAAAAGAATTCCTTCCCTGCCCCAAAATTAAAAGCAGAGCAAAGCTTTCAGCCGTAGGCGTCTGTGGTTTGCAACTATGTGGTGCTGGGAACTCCGGAGACTTCCTCAAGGAATTTACATTCCTTTGAAGAAATACTATGAGGCTATTTGTCTTTGCTGAAAAATGCAGATGGAAAGAAAAAGAACATTAAAAAGTTTGATTGAAATCTTTGGGTTTGAGCAAATGTGCTGGACAGGTGTTTTCTTCCTTTTGATTTCAATGCATCCCGAAAACGAGGGATTCTGGTCTGGGCAAGCACTGGGAAAGCTGAAAGCTCCTTGCTCCAAAATCTCCCATAAAAGCGCTTTATGAAATTAGACGCCTCAGAAGGCGCTGGAGCGGTTTCCAGATGAACGAGATCATTATTTCAGAGCTGCCGTGCAGCTCCTGGGCTAAAAACTACACTGCCAATAACCAAGTGAGTGCAATTTAGGAGGGCAGGGGAACCTGTGGTGCACCCTCCCAAGGGCTGCAGGTGTCCCCTTGGCCACTCCACGGGGCCCAGAGTCTGAGCGTGAGGGATCACGGTGCCTGGGGAGCTGGGTGAGGCTGCAGCTGTGCTTGGGCTGAGCAGAGCCACATGAGCTTCTGGAAACCTTGATGCTCTTTATTTACTGGCAAAAAAAATCTCCCACTCTGGCCTGGCTTAAGGCAAAGGACAATTTTTTTGTGCTCCTCCTGACTCTCTGGGTTCAGCAGGTGAAATGGAGGCGTCTAAGCAGCTGAGGCAGCTCTGCAGCCCATCCTGCCTTGCACTGGACTCAGACCTAAAGATCTCCTGCAGAACAAACACTCAGAGCTGCCAATTCACCTGCTAGGATGAAGCGGGTTTAAGCAGGATTTTAACTACTCGATAACTAAAATACTACTGACAGCCCCAGTATACAGGCGGCCCTCCTTTTAAGGCACATGTACTCTGCCCTCTCAGAGAGCCCGTCTCTCTTTAAGCCTCTCAGACCATACCCATCTGTGCAATCTCCGATGGCATTGGAAATCGTTTCTCCTGCCTGCACATCACAGACTGTTTGTTCATGTTATTTACTTTTTAACTGCCTGAGCAGAGCCAGGACAGAGCAGATATGAGTAGCTTATCAAGATCCTCCTTCCAGAACGGACTTTTTACTGGGCTGGGTGTGCTTGGCTTAATCAGCAACTGAACAATAGGCACATTGAGGTGATGTCGGGGGCTGTCGCTGTTGGCAGGGGGAAGCAAATCAAAAGGATCTTGTGTTATGTGACAACAATGGAAAATGATGTCCAAAGGATGGGAAATGCCACGCTGCTCCCCATAGAACAGACTGTGAACCTGCTGGGCACAGGAGTCATGTTCATGGTGACACTTCCAAGGACTGCCGGGAGCCCTGGGAGCAGTTTGGGCAGTTCAGCTGCAAGGGACAAATGCTGGCAGCACATCACTGAGGTCACTGAGTTTTGATAGGTTTTTACAGCCCTGCTGCCATCACCCTCGTTGCACTACCAAGCAACGAGCAATACTTTTCCCAGGGTTTTGGGAAGCTCCCTGCGTTGCAAGCGTCAGAGGTTGATTTCCCCTCTCTGTGAAACACAGAGCAATAGCAGCTCCATGGGCTCCACATGTCCTGCCAGGAACAGGAGGGCATTACCACTTCTGAGGAGCCCAAGCACAAGGAAACTGCAGTGCTTTGCTCCTGGTGATCCTGTACCCCAGTTGAGGTGAGGGCCTCGGGAGTGTTCCCCTGCCCCACACTCAGCAGGGAAATTCCAGCATTCTGAGCATTGCTGGGTCTGGGACCCTTCCTTGTCCCTGCACTCTCCAAGGCGAGGTCGGCAAAGTGCTCAAGCCCACGTATTCCCACCCAGACTCCAGACCACGGCCAGTAGAGATGTTCTGGCTGAGAGAAAGGAATGAGCACAGGCTTTATAACCTAGAAATTCTGGGTGACGGCAGCACTAGGTGGTGTAACTGTCCCCAGAGGAGCAGGCGCACGTTGCAACGCCTCCTGCCAAAACCTTTTCTGACACAGCCCAAAGACAAGTGCTTCAGCTCGATTCCCTCAGCACAGCAGAGCTGTGGCCTTTTGCTGCCCAACAGCATCCTCCTCTGCTGCCTGCCCAGCTGTGGCCAAGAGGGAAGCTTGTGGAGACTTGGACATCGTCACTGGGATGCTCGAACTCTCGGCTGTAAATCTGGTGAAAGAAATAAACACCCGCGTGGCCTGGCGCAGGCTGCTCTGCCCAAGGGCGGAGGGGGCAGGACCGGCAGGAGAAAAGCAAATGAGTCATTAATTCTCTAAGCGAAAGAAACTCCTCCAGCGTCACGCACCGTGTGGAAAAAAGGCCCTACCTCTTAATTAATTTCAAAGGAAACATTAGGCTTGCTCAGAAATTCTCCAGCAGTTAAAGTAATCAGAAATGGTCTGATAATTTAGGGACACAAGGTCAGCTCTGCTGAATGGCTGCGGAGAATGCAGATACTGTCGGCGGAGGGTCGCTTGCTGGAGCAGCAGGTGGGAGAGCCAGAAAAGAGAGAAGCTGCAGAAAAGTGAGAGTGATGAAGATGGATGGCCCACAGCCCTGGGTCCCGCGTGCTTTGGGCGAGGTCCGGCCCGGCCCTGGGGTTTGCTGCGTGGCAGTTGTACAGAAAACACCCAGCAGATGAACATCAGTAACCATTTAATTCATTTTAGTGTCACGCTCCGACATACAGCCAGAATTACACCTCGGCCAAAAAAAACGTAAATAAGTAGCATTTTTTACAGGAAAAAAAATCACCCTCTATTCCCTGGAGAGGTAACCCCCCAAACAGGTAACATATGCAAACAGATGTGCCAAACCTGATAGTAGCCAAGAGCCAGGAGACAAAACCCTTATACCAAAAGGAAAAAATGTGACTTTTTTCTCTAAAAGTAGAACTCGAACACCCAGACCTGTAGCATTCTTCAAGAGTTGAAACTAAAATTGATTTTTGCTTTTATTTCCTCTTATCTCCAGAATGAAATTCAGAAAATGAAACAGGGGAAGTCTTAGGGGAAAGACGCGCGACAATAACTTCGGTGGCGTCTTCAGCTATTCATAATTTAGTTAGAGAGTCATCCCTAGACAAAGCAAAGAAAAACTAATCTAAAATAAATTATTCATCCCTCCACGGGAATAATGAATCTCTGCAAACCCGCGTTCCCTCCTCCCGAGCTGCTGCATTTGATAATGTGTGAACCATCCCACACACGCACCTTGAGATAACCTGTCCTTGGGGAATGGCCGTTTGTAATCCTGACAAGCTTTCAACCACCCTGCCTTCTTTTGTCACCCATGGTGAAATCAGGAGAGGAAATAAATGAAGCAGCAGCAGACTCGGGAAGATTTGTAAAGCAGGACTGAGGAGAAGCCGCAGGCTCTCCTCACAAGTGTTGGTGCTGCTGCTCTGTGACAGATCCCAGGGCCCTGGCTCTCTGCAGCCGATGCCCCTGTGACATGGCCAGGCCCCGGGGCTGGGGATTGCTGGAAATCCACCCTAAAGAGATACCATTAGTATCTGTCAGTGCACACTCGGCTGCAGCGGTGGGTCAGGCTGAGCAGCATTACAAAACCTGACCAGTGCGGATCTCATCTCTGCTGATTTATTCTTCCTGCTTGAATCCTGTGATCACCTGCTGCCTGTGGGAGGATGGGATTTTACCAACTAGGCACCAAGTTTGCCCTCCCACAGCCATGGGATGGGAGAAGGGGAAGGGATGGGGAGCAGCCAGAGCCCAAGGTGGGACAGTGCTGAAACATAAACAGGCAGATGCAATGTGAATCCAGGTTCTGCCTGACTTGGGGATTTCCCTTTTCACCTCCTCCCTCCCTGGTCCCAATAAACCTCTGGTTTTGGGTGGACAGAGCTCATTTTCCTGGAGCAGGAATGATTCTGCCCTCCCAGATGTGCAGCAGTGAGTACAATCCCGTGAGCACAACCCCTAATAAATATAGTCTTAAGACCCAAAGTCCACCTGGTGGGGAGCACAACCTTCCCAAGAAGGCATCTCACAGCTTGATTGCTCCTCACCTGCCACACTGGAACAGGACCTCTTTTTCCTGCACATGCAAGTGATGCTTGAGTTAAAACAGAGCAGGCACAGCTGGTTGATCTGCCCCTAAACCCATCTGGCATTCAGTCACTCATTGTTGGGCATATGCCTCCAAAGTCCCCCACAAAGGGTACAGAAGAGTTTGGGAAGAAATCCAGCATTGCTATCAATGAGGTCATGTCTCCCAGCATGGAGACTCCTCAGGGAAGCTCACACAACAGGCAGGGTGCAGGCACCACTGACCCCAACCCTGGTCTGTGCTGGCTCTGGGAAGGGGATCTGGGTTATCTGTAATATTTCACCTCTGGTTCTCCTCCTCTCTGCACTGGTGCAAGCTGAAGCTCAAAAGAGGAGGAAGAGAAGGCGGCCCCTGAAGTTTGAGGCTGGTATAAAAATCCTGTCCTGGGAAAAGGCACCAGATCCCTGTTAAAGCCAACATTTCCAGCATCTTTCCTTGCAGCAAAGGTGCCAAAGGGGCACACCCTTGCTCAGGAAATGCTGGCTGGGGTTGTTTGACACATGCTTCATGAATGGCCCTTTGTGGAGAGAGGACAAGATATGGCATGGAAACTCCCACTGCGGACAGCGGGCGAGTCCAGCACACATGAGAGAAACAACAAGCAGCTGGAGATGGGCTCTGCAGATGTCCAGGGTTTGGCCTTGATGCTGTAACAGTGACCCAGGCTGCCGGCTGGTTGGCAGGAGGTTTGCCCAGGTGCAGAAGGCATTAATTCAGCACTTTCCTCCTGTTCTGAAAAGGAGCTGCCTTGCTGTTTTACTGGTGGTTTCCGCACGGCTGTCCTGGAAGCAGGGAAGAAACTGCTTTGGGGTTGTCTCCTGGGCATCTCATTAATTCAGTGGAGCTGCAGATGCCTGGATCCCAGCTGTTAAACGACTGGTGTTTTTCTGGTGGTGGTGATGGTTTGAGATTGGTCCCCTCCCTTGCAATAAATAATGAAACAGAGGAACAGCTCTGCAACAGGGAGCAAACAGTGACACCAGACTCTCAGTCAAAATCCTCAGTGCTGCAGCAGGAGCTCAGCCAGGCTGAAGGCTTGGACACCAAGAATATCACAGCCAGATATTTTCTGAATCCATCTAAACTGGTTTTGTAGTTGCTGATTTCCAGGTTTCTTATTTTCTCCATCACATGGACCTAGCAATGTCCTGGGTTTCACTCCTGCTAAGCTGTCTAAGGGCAAACACCTTGGTCAGATTCTCCCTTGGTCTGAATGGAGATGCAGCACCATGGTGTAAGATGGTTAAGAGATCACAGGGCATGGGAGTGTTGGGACATGGATTTTTCAGCAGCAAACTGTAAATAGTAAGTCTGACCAGCTTTGCTCCCAGTCACTGCAGCTAGTCCTGAGCAACAGAGTTTCCTTCTGCTCACTTAGAGTCTTTTTTTGATGAGTTTCTCCAGTTTCCGTATCCGTGAGGACTCCTGCTCGGGCGTAGGGGCGCTGAGCGAGAGGGAGCCGCTGCTCTCCGCGCCGGAGGGGGGAGCCGGGAGGCGCTGCCGGAAGAGTTCCAACATGCTGCTTTGCTCACTCCTCTTCAGACCCTGCAAACAAGAGTGAATCAAAAGGGTTAGACTTCATTGATCTGGTGTGCAGGAGAAATGCTGCTGGAGAGCTCACTTCAAACCTCGACCTTTTGTTCAACCTGCACGAAGCATACGTAGACCTCCGGTTGATCCCAAGACAATTGAGCTCAGCCCCAGGAGCCAGAGGAGCTCTGAGCATGTGAGCTCCAAAGCTGTTTTTCAGTAGCAGTTCTATACACTTTCAGAATACAGAGGACACACTTGCCTCAGAGTGCTTTTCCCACTCCCAAACCCCGCTATATTTCTATTCTAAAAAAGCCACCAGCAATCTCAATGCAGTGCTGGCAGAGGAGCAGAAACTCTGTGGGACAGGTTCTAACCTTCATGTCTAGTATCTTCTGGAAAGTGTCATTGCTGCAGTCAGCAAGGAGCTTGATGTAATTGTCGACGAACACAACTGGGAGCTCGTGCGGAGCCATAACCACCTGCCAAGACAGGAAAAAAACAGCGATCAGACAAATTCTGTGAGTTCAAGTCAGTGTTCAGTCAACTCGGGCACACAGGTGACAGCAGGACTGGCTTCTCCTAAAATAAAATGCTGAAGGGGATACATAAAAAGCCTCAAGACAGACACTGTATGTGCTGCTAGTAACTGAGAGGTAAAGGTGAGTAAAGAGAAGTGAGGAGCTGGGGCTCGTCCCACACAGCAGTGGTGTGAGACCCAAGGGGCTGCACGGCGTGTTTCAAAGAGCAGCAGGACTCTGTCTGTGGGCTGGCAGGCACTACTGTATTGTCAAGGCTCAAGATTTTATCTCGTTGCAGGGGGAGCACTAGCTGGGGAGTTACTTGAGAGAGGAAGGCAGTGCTGGTGACACTCAAAGTCCTCAGGCAGTCTGGATGCAGTCCAGACCCTCAGTTGGTGCTGTCCCCCTCTTGCTCCCTCCTGCCCAGAGCAGTGCAGAGACAGGAGTCGCAGGGGAATGCAGCAGCACTCTGTGGTCACTCCCTCTGTCCCCAGCACAGCAGGAGTCAGAGCAATCTGCTGTGCAGCCCTCCTGCTTCTGACATGTAACCTGACGGGCGAGCGGAGCCACACGCAGCTGCTCTGTCCCTTGGGTGCAGCTCCTCTGGAGAGACTGAGATTAAGCATGCAAACCCCCAGCTGCTATCTGCCCCAGAACCCACACTCTAGCAAGTCAGGAAAAAAAATTAAAATAGCCTTGAAGCTGGAAAGATGATTATTCATTGTTATATTTTCCACACATAAGCAGCAAGCTCCACAGAAAACACATTTTTGATAATGCTGGGCAGCAAACCCATCTTTCTGGGGAAGCGTGTGTGTGAACGTGTGCACACAGGCAGGGCAAACAACACAGCAACAGACTATTCTCTGTTTCTGAAAACATTTCCATATGTTTCCACTGACCCAGCTCACCCCTCACTGTATTCTGTCACCGAGATGTTTCTTTCTTTCCCTGCGCTTCAGACCAATGAAACATCATAGCCATGTATACACTTATAAAGCCTTAATTTACAGCCCTTGTAAAAATCTTCTGCCAAGATGAAAAGCTGGAACTTCAGATGGTGTAGCCAGAAAAGAAAGGAAAGTGCTCTGCAGGATGTGTGCACCCTGACGCCCTCCCCGCCTGCATCTGTGCTTTGAAGGGCTGAGCTGAATTAATTTGTTCATGCCATCTACGAGCTTAATGTTCCTACTGAATTAGTGCCACCAGTGTAAGTGGTATTGTATGGGCCAGAGGCATCGCTTCTGAACTATCTCAATACTGGGTAGGAGAGCTCTGAGAACACTGAGAAGTGTGTTGGCCTGTCCTGCTGATGGGGTGACACAGCTCCCAGGGAAAAGACTCTTTAATGTACAGTTTGGGAAGGGCAGAGAAAGTCTGAGCACTGATAAAAAGAGACAACCCAGAAGACAAACAGAATGGCCAGAGATTATCAGTCAGCTCTGGGCTCCTGCAAGGAAAACCTTCCTACAGAAATACTGGTGGTCCACTGGGAGCAGGCACTTCTGAGAGTCATTTTTTTGTTTCCCAGACCCAAGAGATAGTGAGTCCCAAACTCTGTGTGTGGGTTACCTAGACCCAGGGTGATCTATTCAGTCACTACAATTAACAAAGCTGCCCTGGGCTGGGCCCCATCACCCACTGATGACATGGTGCCTTATTTTGTACAGCACTAAGCACCACCAGTGTGTTGCTGTTCAGTTCCTAGTTATGCTGACACCTGGGGCTGGCCAAGAGCTCTACACAGCAGCAGGGCACACATGGGATGTCTGCAGAAGCCATCACGCTGGGTCCGCCCAGCCCACAGACCAACAGTTCCCCACAGCCTGCACTCCCCATCCTACTTTCATCCCAGTCCCCACGAAGCCAGTGTGATATTAAAGACAGACAACTCAATTTCTTTCCTGACATCCAAGATCCAAGGAAAGTCCTGTTTTGGTAACAGACACCAACCTTCCCTGCTCCTCTGTTAGCAGTCCTGGGGTATTTTTCTTCAGGTCATTTCTAAGATAATTCAGACTTGCTTTACCCTACCCACTAACCTCTCATTCACCTTCCTCAGAAAGCACAGAAGTGCAGAACTAATCTCTGAATTCAGAACACAAATTCAGCTGAGACATTACCTTGGGCAGAAGAGCAGAGCCATGCTGAGCAGCAGGCAAATGAGAAGAGGAGTCTGGGCTCCACACCCCCTCCTTGCCTTGGCTGCAGTTCACAGGAGGCTCTGGCTGGCAGCTGCCTGACCCCTGGTCCCACTAATTTCCTTACAGTAACATTTTCAGCGCATCGCTGGTGAGCAGGGGATGATCCCATTGCCCAGGAGGGTACAACTGCACAGCTCCCATGCCTTCTGGGACCAAACCTAACTTCTTACTCCAGTGACAGCGGGGGAAGGGGAGATTGCTTTGCTTGTTATTTTTTTATGAAGACAACATGCTGGTTTTGGGTCATTTTCCAGGCACCAGGTCTGGAAAATGAAAAAGGACTCTGGTGAATACAGTAACCCAGACATGTTTGCACTGGCTGTTACACTAGACAGTAAACAGGTGACTCAAGCACGGCTTGGCTCCCCTGCGTGATGGAGTCTGCACAAAGGCCTGGAGTAACCTGAACTGGAGGGTTTGCCCCACGGCAGATGCTCATGGATGCTAACTCTGATTTTCACAAGCTCCTGAGGGACTCCGGTGCCCCAACTCTCCTAGTAAGCAGAACTTGAGCCCTTGGTTACCTTGAAAAATGAGGATGAAAACTCAAAAGTGATGTTAAAAGAGAGTGGGGACAAACCCAAGGGGGGTGAGCCATTCCTGCAGAGCAGCTGGCAGCGCAGCCGGACAAGCTCGCGTAGGCTCATGTGCAATTGCAGATTGCCTCGTTCAAAGGAAGGGCCCCCTGGAATTCGCTTGCTCCGATTCCCAGTCCAGCAGTCTGGCTGGCAGGTTATCAAAAGTCTTGAGTTACCTTCAGGATCATTTCAGCCCGAGTCATGCCTTTCACCACTATCTTTGTGTAGCTGGCAGGAGCCTTCCTCACCACTTGGGACCCAATGGAGGGCAGATCCAGGAGAACCATCTTCAGAGAGTGCGTGTCCAGCAGCAGCTGCAATAGTTAATCACAGGCTGTTATTCAGCATCTTTTTACCAAGCTCCGGTAGCTGCTATAATCCAACATCCTTAAAACTGTAACACTTCCCACACTGGAGAAAGTCATGGGAATCAGACTGGAGGAACAGGAGGGACTGACCCACGTCAGGACACTTGAAGGAGAGATGATTGCCTGTGGCTATGCATCAGCATCTTGGATTTTAACAGAGCACTGCTCTGCTGGCTTGAAATGACTTAGGGGAGCTCAACATCTGGCTCATAAGTCATGGATTTCCTATCCTCTTTCCCTTGACAGTATAAAGTGAAACACTCTCCATTACCCATGGCTGTTTCACTATTTAGGTACTGAGGTCACATTAATTCACCTCATGCTTCCTCCTACCCCCAGCCACTCCCTGTGCCAGCTTTCCTGCATTTACTACTTCACTATTATTATTTTTTGTTCTTTAAGAAGAAAACCACAACACAATACAGCTATGGTGAGAACTGCTCAATGTCCTGTGCTCACTGATACACTGAAACTCGCCACCTGTATGTTGGTTTTTACCAGTGCAGCAGATAAAGCAGCAGTGGTCACAAAATTAAGCCCAGACAAACACAGTTTGATGACTGTGGGTCATCAATGGGTCAAATGTTGTGGGTTTGGGTTTCTTAGAACAAAACTATCTCCAATACTGTACTCTTCTGATTGCATGGGGTATGTCTGAAGAGGTGAGACAAGACCATTGAAGGACAGAAAGCTGAAATCAAACTAGAGGAAGAGGAGCACACTGTATTTAGAGAGCAGTGAGTGTGAAATCCCACTCGGCTGTTGGCACACCCCAGGCACTTCTGTGAAAGGGCTCTGGGGAGCCTGTGGGAGCTCCTTCTGGGCACCCGACATTATGGGCACCGCAGAACTGCCCAGCAGTCACCGTGAACAATGTCAACATTTATGGTCCAGCTTTTAAGTATACGTGGGAATTAAGCTCAAATACAAAGGACAGAGCCAAGGAGGAGGAGGAAGAGGAGGAGTAGGAGGGGTGGTGGGTCACACCAGTTCAAATCTGGACCCTGTTATCTGCAGCAGCATGTCATTGCTGTGCACTGCCTGTTCATAGTTTGCATGAGATGAACCAATGCCATCAATCTCATGCTGGGAAGCCAGGAAACCACAGCACAAATGAGCTGCTCTCTGCACCCTGGAGCTGCTGGAGCCTGACGATGGCTCAGGCTGTCACAGTGTGTCTCCAAGGGATCCCACGGATGGAAGATTTTTCCACAGTTAAGGAATTTGTGTATTTCCCATCTAAACTCTCACATCTAACAGAATTTCTGGACACTCTGCAGCCTATCCCTCAGATGCAGCACTCACAGTCTGTGTCCCTTCACCCTGTTCCCCCCTTTATCCACGCCAGGTCCCTGGCATTGCTAACTTACTGCCAAAGCTGGCTGACTTGTTCAGTCAGAGACAAACACCAACGGTGAAACCTCATACACAGGTCTCATTCCCTGCACCCAACACCCTTGTAATCCATGCCAGTGTCCAGACTTCAAACACATTTATTAGCAAAGAGCAGAAAAAGCTGTCTTTAGGTCTGGGAAGGCTGGGAAAGCAAAACTTGCAACAGGAGAGAGAAAATGGTGTGGAAAGAAGTCAGTGACTGACCAGGGGGGTGTTCAAAAGATGTGAAGGCAATCGAGGACCAACCTGCTGCCTAGACAGAGGAGATCAGCTTCTGAAGACCTCTGCACATCTAACCCCAGGAAGGTATGCCCCACTTCTAATGAGATATATTCACTGTGAATCAAGCTAATAAACACCTTCCCAGTTTGCTTTAGAGAAGCGATTTCAGCCTGTTATTCCGAAACAGTAAGATTAAAACCTTCTAACATTAGATGCAAGCCCACTGCTGGCAACCAGTTAATCACTTTAGATGCTTATTCAGAAAAAATACTTCATTTAATGGCTCTCAGGGTATTGCTCATCACATGAGACGAGCAGGAACCACGCTTCACTCATTTGCTTTCCATTAAGAAAGAGGAAGGTTTTGATGTAAAGCTCCTGTTTCATTTTGCAGACACACACTGCTCAGAACCCATCTTTGATGCCTAAAATCCAAGCAGCTTTTAAGTCACCGTTTTGAAGTTCATGGCAGTCCCATTAGTGATGATTCTGCTTTCTTTTTTTTTTTTAATTTAAATCAGCTCACAAGGGAGCAGCTGTATGTGAGGGGACAGCTGAAAACGTGCCTCATCCAAACCTCATCCTCTCAATGCAGTGGGGTCCCAGCCCACAGGCCAGGGTGGGAGATGGAGAGTCACAGCCCTGCAGGTGCACCCATGGTCTCAAGGCAATAAATATCCTGTGCTGCCCACCCACGTGCAACTTGGGGACAGGGACTTTTGTCAAGGAGCAGTAAAACTCAGTGTCCTTACCTGTTCTGCGCCCACCATGCTAATGGGTTTGCACTTGAAGAGATGGTTAATGAACTTAGGAATGAAGGAGCTGCAAAGAAAAGATACAAAGCAACACAATTACATGTGAGCATTCAGAATCATACAGTCTTCTATGGCAATAAACATGCAAAACCAAACCAGGATATCTTTGCACAAAGATACTGTAAATGCCTGGCTGACACACTAAATATACTAATAATAAACCTCAAAACCCTAGGTACAATTATTCTGCTTTAATCCATGCTGATCTCAGAACTGAGGAGCTGCACCCATACTCTCCGTCAATAAATTGCTACAAACTAGATATGAAATATTACAGGAAAAGGTCAAAAACAAGCAACCAAACTACTGTACGTAATAAACCCAGCAACACGCCAGGATTAGTATAAGCTATTCACAGAGTGGAAGTGTCTTGATTGCATCCAGAACCTACATTTTACTGGATATAAGTAATTCTATAACATACATATTACACAGTGAACTTGAGGTCCAGCCAAGGCTGGAGGTCTGCTGAGCCCTGGACACTCACAGAGAAAGGCACTCTTCCAGAAAGCTCCTGGCCAACACAGTCAAGAGAAAAAAAAGTCTTGTGAAAAGGAAAACACCATTACCTGATTTTACTAATGTGGACTTCAGACTCCAAAAAGCACCTAAGTTACATACACTCAACTTGGGGAGAATTTAGCAAAGATTTAGTCCAATATTTGCCACCTTGGACAATATACTCCAGAGCATCAATGCTGGTCTTGGGTTTTTGCTTCTTGATTTTAGGCTCTCTGGCAGCTTCATACTTCAGTGGAGAAGCAGGTGCTCCCTCTCTACAAGGGCTGGTTGAGCACCTGCAAGAGGAGCTCCTGTCCCACCAACCCTATTGAGCTGCAGCACCAGGAAAACTTGAAAGTTGAATGTGAGAAGAGGAGCCAGTGTGAGCAGCACAAACTGCCTGACAGGACCACACCGCTCGAACTCATCTTCCTTTTGCTGCCTTGTTTTTTAATGTACTCTGCTTCTTTCACATGGCCTGCTTTGGCTGAATGCCTACAAGGCTCAGGTTTCCAGGACCTTCTCCATGACCTGGTGGCAGGTCTTCAGATTTTAATGGCTCTGTCCTGAAGTTCATGTAAGTCGTCTGTTTTCTGTCCTTTTGAATGAGGTGCTGTTTATGGTGATGATCTAAATTCAGCGTGGTTTCCCCCTTGCATCTGTCAAGCTATTTGTTTCCTTCTCACGAAGCAAGGAGCATGGACAGCATCTTGTTTGTCCCACCACCTGTTTTCCAAGCTAGGACATTTATTTTTCGCCCTTTCTCAGGGAAGAATGACAAAAGTGTAACTCAGGCACAGAGCATGCCAAGCTGCTGAGCAAATTGAGTGACGAAAAAAATGGTTCAAGAAAGAGTCCTTCTAATCGAAGGCTCCTTCCCTTCCCTCAGACACAGCCACGACCTCTCTCAGTGAATCATATTTTCCTGGAGATGGGTCAAGGAGAACAATTTCAAACTACTATTGGGAACCAGCTACTGGTCTGCCCCAAACACTTAAAACTTGGCCACCAGAGAAACAACCTTGGCAACAAAACATAAATAAGAGAGGAAAACAAGCCCCGTCTCCTCTTGCAATGAAAGCATTACAGCAGAGATTCACTGATCTGTTTCAGAAGACCATTTTTCAGGTGTATAACTGATTCTCAGAGGGCGAGTGCTGAGCACGGCTAGAGCTTAGGTGAGCCTATAAAATGATGAGTTGGTAGCAGCTCTGGATGCAGCAGCTTGCTACAAGCAGACGAGCACAAGAGATTAATTGTACCTTTGATCTTGCACGTAGGTCTGACTCTCCCTCCCTCTGTCAGGTCAGACGTGGAGCTAATGTTCATGTTCTGTATGAGAAACAGGGCAAGCCTTTCTTTCTGCAGGCTGGCAGACCAGCAGCCAAAGGACCCCTTCCTCTATTTTTCTTTTAATCTTCTTTTCTATACAACCACATGGTCTCCTTTAGATGGCCAATTCTGTCTTGTATGAAACAATTCCCAGGCCCCTGTAGGATGGCCACCCACCATCAGTGCAAGAGAGTAAAGCGACCTTCCCTCCCCACATGCCTGTTATTTCACGCTGCCTTATTGGAAACAGCTTCTCTGCTCCGGCAGGACAGACAAGACAAACCGTAAGATCCAAGGGTTACTCTGGTATTTCATTATTATTTTTTTCTGGGGAACAACAGAGACCATCAAGAGCAATTGCACTTCACTGAAGAATTCCCTTGAGCCTCCTGCCTCGGCTGGACTCCACTCCTGGAGCACTCAGCGCAGAGCAGCCGACCCCGGTACGGACGATACGTGCGCTCAATGGAAACACTCTGCACGAGGTTTTGTACTCTACACGCCTTCACTCCCTGCACATCCAGAGATGGACTGGATGCCAGAATTCATTTACAGTTTCAGCTATAAAACTGAGTACTGCAAACCCTCCATAGAAGCAGACAAGTCCCCTGTGTAATAATAAAGCGGCGCAAGGCAGATTAGGAACCTAAAGCACAGAAACCACAGCCTCTGAGAGGCTCCCATCCAATGGGAGCAGCCCTGCCAAAGTCTGTGTTTTCCTAATCCCCTGCACTGATGATGCATCAGACAATGCCTTGCTAAGCAAAGCAGACAGCAATGCAACCACAGTCTGTCTGTCCGACAGGAGATGAGCCACTGCAGGACATCACTCAAAGCATCCTGGTGTCCCTGAGTCACTGCAGCCGAGAAGGGTTTCACTTTACACCACCCCCGAGGTGGTGACCAGCCCTTGCAGGCTCACCCAGGCTTAGCTCAGCTTCCAAGAGCTTTGAAACCTCCAGGAGCCTCCTCATCACGATCTTCTTCCACCTCCCTCCTCTCACTAAAAGTGTAATGCAAAGGCCAGAGTGACTGGGAGGACGCCTGCTGCAGTGCCCCACATGCCTGGCCGTTTGTGACGGACGAGCCGCTCTCCTGGCGAGGGGGAGAGCTGTTTGTTTTTCCTGTCTCTCGGTTCTAATCTCTTCCTCATTGAGGTCAGGGCACAGACTTCCCAAACACATCCCGGCATAGCAGCCACAGCTTCACCACCACGGTTTTTGATTACAAAGGGTAAGGACCAAGGTGCAGTGAGAACAGAGCCCCTCACCCAGCCTGCTGGAAAACTGGCTGCTTCTCACCATTCCAAGGGAGCGAGGGTTGCACGTTGGTCAAAACAAAGCAAAAATGACAAATTAGGTTAGAGGACTGATGCAATTTCTGATGGCCATTTTTCTTCTTCCAGACTTGGCTCAGATCCCTCAGTTTTAAATTTAGTGACTTTAGATGCCTTCTCCCCTGTGGTCCTGTAACTCAACACGAGCGCTTTATACAACCCATTAGAGCTGAGAAGTGGCTGGCAGCTCAAAAAGATACAGGCATTAACATATGAAGCAGCACAATGCCTGGTAAAAGGATTTTCAGTGTTGTGGAGCACACAAAAGGCCAGGTATTTATACTGGGCAGGCCAGCACCTTCTGTAAGAATTCAGAGCTTCAAAAAGAACAAATGTTTGTACACATCAAAATGTCACAAAGTTTTTAAGTAGATCACTGCACCTGTAGCGCTGGGCGAGTCCTCTTTAAAAATAAATAGCACATAAGGACTCTAAAATATGATCCAGCAAAAACAATCTCCAGGAACTAAACTGTCACTTCTTCACCTGATCCACAGCACAGCGAATTAAGGACTGTCTTTACTTTATGTGATGCAGATCAGAGCTGCAGTGGTCTTTGAAACGTTTGGAAGGGGAGGGGCAGTTCTGCAGGTTTCTGGGCTCTTCTGTGGAACATTCTGTGATGAAGGCACAGGGCTTAGATGGGAGCTTTTCTCCAACGTGAGCGCTGGGTATTTTATCTGGAGGGTACTTGGTATGTGCTTAGCAATAAAGTTAAAAGGGAGACGACTAAGCTGAGGTATTAAGAGTGTGCTGTGAACAGCTGAGTAAATGGGGGTTTTTTATTTATCACCATGTTAGTGATATAAAATTCAAGCGTAACCGCTTAAGCGCGATAAATTTTCACCGAGACAGCATTTCAAACAGCGATTATGGGCAACGTCATAACATGATTTATCAGTAACTGCTCCTTAATGCAAACTAATGAGTACCCTGAGATAGAAAAGGGGAATGAAACTCTCAGGCCAGGCTCCCTGCTGTGAAAGGGAACAGTTCTCAGGAGAGCCAGCTGCATCCTTCCCTGCTGAAGTGGAGCTGAAGCTCCACTCTCAAACCCACAGAGTAACTGCCAGGCCATAGAGTTTATTTCAGGATGATTAGCTTATTACAGATGAATGAAATGTTAAGGTATTTTAGAGTGACACATGATAGGCACGGTACCGCTCCCGAGTCCACCAGCACAGTCACATGCAACACCAAAAGCAGCAGCTACAATTGGCAGGGTCCTCCCGAGGATTTTTCTTGGGACATTGGTGTGCAAAGCTCAGCTGGCCACAGGCAAGCCGGGAAGAGTTCAAAGTATCTTCCCAAAGAACTGATTTTTGTTTCAGACACATAGCTTCCAAATTTGGATATCCAATGGATGCTGGAGAGCTGCACCCTCTTGCCCTGAATGCAGAGGCAAGGGGAACTTCTGTCTCCTCTCCCAGCTCTTTCATCTGCTCAACTTAAAGTGACCTGCCAGGAAGATACTTGTAATATCCTTCAAACTCTGAATGTATATTTCCCTTCCTTACTAAACAATTTTTGCACAGAAAAGCAGCTTTTAGACTGTGAAGGTAGAATACACTCAACACAGATGTCTTCCTTCCAGTGCTATTGTTATTACAGAAGTTATTTGGAGGGAAATGATGCACCAAATTTCTCCATATCTGGAAACACTGCAGCTTCGTATCACTGGAAGGGAAGTAGATTCCAATAGCAAGAGTCGTGTCTACATTCAGATGTTAGAAGTATTTTAAAGATGTCCGACCCAAAACCTCCTGTGCTTGGCAAACAGCAGACAATGATCAGCAGGATGTTTTATGGGATGGTTTGGGCACGTAAGCAGGAACCGATCAATGCAAGTATCTGAGAAAATCTGCCACAGCAGGAAACTCGAGACAAGAAATTGAAGTATCTTTTTAACCTTGCCAGCAGCTGCTGGTGTTTGCTGCCCTACCCCACCTCCCTCTGTGGTCTCCTCATGCTGCACACAAGAAAGCAAGGAGATGATCATGTACAGACAGGCTGGTGAGAACCAGCAACCTCAATAAACTCCGTGCCATGTTGGTAACTTACTTGGCAAATTTGATACAGAACTGGGTGAAGTACTTTCTCGTGGAGGCCAGGTTGTCTCGGATGATGGGGACGTTCTGCTTAATGTGGAGGATCACTGAGGTGACATAAGGACTCTGGTCACCAACGTGTTCCACATTCTGCCACTGCATCTGCACAAAGGGGAAAAAACAACCACGAGGCCTGTTTAATTCATTAAGGCTCAAGCAATAGGTAAGGAAAACTGTACACACTTCCTGCCAAAGGATCTCTAAGGAATCATCAAGGGACAGCCTCTGCAATTTGCCACCTAGGTTAAGATCTTAGTCACTATACTGATGGAGCAAAACCTTCCACAAGATACAAAGAAAATCCAGAAAGGCCCTTTTTGCACCAGAGCAGAGAGTGGCTGTGACCAGTAACCTGCACAAACCAGGACCACAAGGACTGCAAGTTTTTGGAGCACACCAAGCTGCCTTAATATTTAACAGTTTCCAGTTTGCTGGGATGAAGTGCCCACATAAATCCTGATTACAGGCATTTGAGAAAATATCTGCAAGCTTGCAAAGTCTGGATTCCTGTATGGCAGCCAAGACTTTAATACTGGTGAGACTGATGACAGATAGATGGAAGAAGTAGAAATAATCTTCAAGTCCAAAGCTCTCTACACCAGTGTAGCTGACACTGAAAACACTCCTGGTGCACAAGCTGGATGCCAACTTCAGCTCAGCCCAAATACACGTGAAAAATACAAAACAAGAAGAGTTGCTCAACCTCCCATTTTGTTTTCATTTACTGTCAGCAGAAATGAAATAGCCCCTGTGAGCCAGATGTGCAACTCCCTTGCCCTTCTCTGAGCCTTATTGGAAGTGCACAGTGTATGTCATGTGAAAAAAACAAAGAGGTAGCTGGGTAAGGCCTGGCCAAGCATCTGTGTATATAACAATGTCTCACTGAGGAACAGGAGCCCTGTGAAAAGCGCTCTGAGCTCTGCTACTGTTCAGAGACCGTGCACCCTGCAACGTGCTCCAGCTCAGTTTGGAGACACCATTCACTGTGCTGGGAACAAAGCAGGAGAAAAACAGATAGGAAATCAGGACAGGAAACTGGGGACATGTGAAAGATCAGCCTTTTCTTTTGAGGAGGTGTTTGTCTTCAAGCTTGTTTTCTCAAGTTCTGGATTTTGCACATAAAGTTTTTTTTTTCATTCCTGGTTTTAATTTAATTACAGCTACTTTGACATTGCAGCCTGGCTGATTCAGTTCCATCCAAACATGCAGTAACTTAATGGGCAAGAGAAGCCAAATTCTTTGCAAAACCACAGTGTCTGAGAGTCTACACACATCCTACCAAAGCTGTCTTTATTTAAACCAACCAAACCCCTGCCTGCTCATCTCACAGCATGTGGGTAGCTAGAAGGGATCTCTCCCTCATTGCCTGCTCTCCGGGTTTTAATTCTATTTTACTTTAAATTTGAAGATTGCTCAAGAGACAACTGCTTTTCTAATCCTCATGGTACTTGTCACATTCAAAGAAAACACTTTCTGCCTGTCTCCCTGATGGACTCCATTCCCCTTCTCCACAGACAGTGATCCTCAACCACCAGACCATCCCCATACGGTGGGAACGGCCAGAACGTGGGAAGGGACTGCTGAGTTGAATTATTGCACCAACAATAAAACAGTAGCTTTTTCATTTTCTGGGTCTTCATTCCAAAAGCAATACTTTACAACCAAACCTTTAAAGCACGAGCAGTAAAAATAGTCCTTTGTGTGTGTGTATGTGGGTGTGTTTCACCCGAAGAAAAAAACCAGTAGCTGCAGTGACAGACATAGTACACATACTGAAAAGTCATCAAAAGAAATATGAACCCAAGTCTTCTGGTAAAGCTTTGTTCCTGTCATTTTAAATTTATTTCTCTTTTTTCCTTGTCCTATGTTTTTCTTGGGATAGCCACACATTTACATACACAAGCTGAAGTTGAGTCCTGAGCAGAGGAGCTCCGAGGCCTCACACTGTCAGCCAAAGGGAGAAGCCCCACGGACGGGGTGACCTGGAAGCAGCCAAAAAGCACCTGCAGGACAGGGTGACATGGTCATAGCAGGACCTGGGTCTGAACACCTGGTGCCACTTTCAGAGCTGGTTCTCACAAGAAAAACCAGAGGACTGGCAAGATTCTAGGCTGATTTCTCTAAAAAAGGGAGGAGAAGATAAAGCCTGAGCAAAACTGGGGTGGGTCTGGCATATAACTAGAGCTGCACTACTGGGCATAGCAGGGGCTCCCAAACCTCCTAGGTCTGTCTGGCTGTGGCTGCCCGTGTCCCCACATGTCCCCAGAGAGCTGGGAGTGGGGCAGTAGGGCCAACCCAGGCACCACCAGATCCCTCCTCCATGTCCAGCATGGACACAAGTCTAACAAAAGGATTTTCTTCATGAGTTTAATAGAGAACAAATAAAGTCTCCAAGTCTCCCTGTGCTCAGCAGCATCCCACTGCTGGCTTATCATTACATGTTCTGGACTGGGCACAGGGAGCATACATAACCACCAGGCCAGCACCTTCTCCTTGACCTTGTGTTGCTCATGCAGGAAGAGGTGGGAGGGAGAGGAAAGCCCACAGGTCCTGCATGCAGCAGATATTGCTGCCTCTGAAACTGCCTCCATTGTTTCCTGACAGGAGTTTTGGGTTGCACTGTCGCGTGCTGCACCTCGTTTCTGGGCTAAAATGCAACCAGACTGACTTAATTAGTAGTTGGCAGCTCTGATTACTCTGCTTTTGGGATTTTCCTTGTATGTGTGGGAGAGACTATGAAAGCTCCACGTTTAAGTGCTTGCTGTTGTCCACTCAGTTGTAAGGAAGTAGGAAATGGCAGCTGAGCCAAAAGGTTTTAGCAAAACATAAAAAACCAGCAAGCATTTGACACGAGTCACTAAAACATCCCCCAACTCCATTTACAAGCTCAGTTTTACATATAAACTGCTGCTGAATTCAACAATTAAATCAAGCCTTACCAAGTGCAATCCATAAACTTAGCTGGGACACAAATGTCTCATGCAAATTAGTGCTTCCCTCATCCCAACAATTAGAAATAAAGCACACCAGGCAATTCAAGTGCCTGCCACAGCTCAGTACAACACATTCATAGTACTTCATTAACCAGAATATGACAACAGGGGTTTAAGGCAAATTCTTCTCTCACCTCACATCCCAGCTCCTCATTCTACAGCCATGTTTAATTCTTCTATGCCTGCTGTAAAATTTCACTAAAGATTATGATCTCCAATTTTTAATATGGGGCCTTCTCATCATTTACCATTTCTTCCAGAACACACAAGGTAAAGAACTGAGGAAATGGAGAACCATTCCCTGTTGAAAGTAATATTTACGATGCTGTTCTCTGTGTTAAATCTCAAAGTGGCCGATGGCCAAAATGGATTTAGAGGTTTAAGTATTTCTTAATTTACCTCGTTACCCAACATTTTTGAAAGGAAAAAAAAACCAGTCAGACTCCAACAAAGGGTTGTGAATGTTGACTCAGAGGACATCAGAGTGAAGTAAATGAAAAGAAGCTAAACAAAGGAAGAGCCCTAGTGGATTAAGGGTCTCGAGACAGACACACCTTGCCAGTAGAGGAAAATCAGAATGGAACAGGCACACAGTCTTTGTTCCTTTCATAAAGGCTGAAATGCTACACATTCAAATATTAACTGCATTTAAATAATTATATGCATTTCTTATTTGATCATCAGAGTAATAACCCAGCCCTGAAGGGAGAAGAAGGGTGAAGGGCAAAAATCTCCTGCACCAAACCCAGGTCTAGAAAAAATCACATAAAAGTGACTCTGTCTGATACAAATAGGGGAATATGTGCACAAGTGACAACTATTTATTTAGATAATTTCATAACACTTAACTTGTTTATATACTCTCAGACCCATCACATGTGCTGCGTTTTACCAGTGTTCCAAAGACAAAAATAAATGGCCTACCAGCTGCTCAAGGTTGTGGTTTACTTGGGTATAAACAGTCTGAGCTAAGTGATTCAAATACTACTATGCTGGGCAGGTCCAGGAGATCTGAGGAGCTGACATGGCACCCACATAACACCTGAAGCACCAAGCCCTGCCTAAGGGTGTTGCTTTACTGTGAAAAAAAAAAATAATCAAAAAAATCCTCTTTTCATTTGGAGCACATACAAGCTCCATTACCAGCTGCATTCTGCTTCCAATATTAGCTGGGGGTGGTGGGGGTAGTTACAGCTGGAATACATCATAAAGCAGAAAGCTATTTAACTTCATGGCAGTGAGACACCGTGTTGATCCTGCAAAACCGGAGCTCTCTGTTTAATAATTCTAATTAAAAAAAAATAGTTCAATCCACTTTTGTTGTCTTCACCTCTGTCTAAGGCAGTCTGGGTTTTCACAATGCTTTGGCAAGAAAACACAGCTCTGCATTTCAAACGTATAAAAGCCAGCAGTGTAACTGCAACAAAATCCTTCAGCACTGAGCACATGGGCCTCTCTAGGAACGGCTCCATATGTCCTTGAGAGGATCACAGGAGCAAGAGGGCTCAGGCTCAGTACTACCCCTGAGTACCTCCATGCAACAAAACAAGCAGGGTAGTAAAACTCCTTGTCAAAGAACACAGAGAGGAGAGCAAACGAGAAGGTGTGTTTGAAATTTCATGCTAACAAAAGTTTTCCTGATTTTAAAGGCTCTCACTGGCATTAGGAAGGGAAAGAAAAAACCTGAGATGCTTACAAAATTTTATAATCCATGTGTTTTAATGTGCTGCAAAAGAATGAGCAGGAGAGCTCTAGTCTAAACGACAGGAGTTTTTGAAGGATGTATTTCTAGCTACAGCAATTGCTGCTCTAAGAAGCAAAAAGAAATCAATGTATGGCTAAGTCTCAAGGCAGCATAAAAGGACATGCCGATAGCGAAATCAGGCAATCAAAGCAAACAAGAATTCCACGTGGACCTCAAGGCTACTTCTTCCCAAAACAAACCCATTCCCTACCTTGCTCATAGCAGTCAGGGCAGGGTCACAGGCTGCATCCAGGTCCTGCACTAACAGCTGGATGCTGTTGGAGATCACACTGCAGAACAAAACAAAACAAATAACAAATCAAGCATGAGTTTTAGAATAGTACTCAGCTGCACAGTGCCAGAACTGGCCCAGTCTGACTGTGAAAGGAGAAAAATCATCTCCTAGCTGACAGCAGAGTTCTGCTGTGAATACACACGGCTAGATCTTGGACTGGCAGAAGCAGCCGGGAACTTCTGCAAGCTGATCATCAGGGAGCTACACAATGGGCTTTAGTGTAGAGAGGATGTTTTTCAGTTGACTTTTCTGTTTTGACACATAGAAGGGGCTGGAGATCAAAGGTTTCAGAGAGGGTAACCCCCACCTTCACATCAGGAAGAGGAGAAACCCCTGAACACCGAGCCCGGACTGGGATTTGGCTTCAAATTTAATTCAGTCTGCATAAAACTAACATTTTATCATTTCTCCACTTATTCACAGTCAATATTCTACTACACACAGAAACTTGCAAAGAGGATTTTATAAAGTACATCTGTATGAGTTCTGAATGTGTCTCCCATTTGAGAAGATCAAGGCAGATGCCTTATTTACACTATGTCTAGGATCCCCGCCATCCATTGTTTGCATTTCTGAGACATATACCAGACTAAAGGACACATTAATCAAACACATTTCCCTCCCTCATTTTTTTTCTATTTTTTTTTTTAATTTAAACAGCATGATATTGCTTAGAGGCACATTTGATGCCACTGTATTACAATATGCATAAAGGTGCAACTGATCCTAAAACAACAGCTAAGAAACACTGTCTGCAGCCACTCAGACCACCCTGAGGGTGTATAACCCAGTACTCACATTACAGTCACCTTCTAGAAGTAGTAAGTGACTGTGATTCACTAAGTACAGTTTTTAATAACAGTGTGAACTTTCAATCTGCCACAGATGCCTGTTTACAATTTTGGGATTATGTATTGAAGGACTGGATTCTACTTCTGCTCTTTCTCATGATGGTAACACAGATGGGAATTGCAGATCTGTAAGAAATCTGACCCATGTTTCCTCCTTCTTATCATCTTTGTGAAGGTCTGGAGTTTGGTGTTTCAAAATATTTGAAGTGTTCACCTCCTCAAGATATGGCATCACCCACTCCTAATTCTGCTGCTGGGATGAGGGTGCTGTTCTTCACCACAACCCACAGGTTGCCTACTCCCTTTCCTAGAGCTCTAGCACAAAGACTGTAACAGGATGTCAAGTAAAAGACTGTAACTTCAGAGAAATTAATTTGTTTGTACAGGTAAACTCATCCAAAATCAGCTGGAAAAATTAGTATAGCATGAAGTGGCTACTGGCTTCAACTTACACGGTCTGAAATCTGCATTGGGATAAAAAAAGCTGTGACCATTTCTGCTGGGCACTACAGGATTTACTCCCTCAGGGGATTCCACCAGCTCAAGTGATGCCAGGGGAACCGACTGAAATAACCATCTCTTGGGCACAGCTGACTCCTGCAGGTCACCTGCTGTCAGTGACTTGTAGGAAGGAATTGTGATTCACCATCACCAAAATGAAACACAACCCTTAGAAGCTTCATCACTAGTCTCCATGTATCATGAGTCTGCCCAAAGTTGGGTCACCAAGTACCTAAAAACTAGCAGACTGCAAACAGAGAGAAACCTTCATCTACACTTCAGAATAAATACCTGCTGTGGACAGAAAAAGGTGCAGCAAGAAGTGTGCTGCAAACACAAAGCATCATGACACACCAAGAGGGTTTGGATCCTGGTTCTGCTAAAAGCCACTTCAAATCTTTGCCCCAGGCAGCACATAGTGATAGTCCAGCAGCAGCTAAAGAATCCTCCTACAATCCCTGACAAATGCACAGAAGCTGAGGCCATAAATGAGCAATGCAGTTCTAGTACAGAAAGGTCTTACTATAGTGAGGTCAATGCTTCAGGCCTTCAAGGGGTCTCTGAACACTGCCCATAATCTCACAACAGATCAGGGGAGTGAAAATCACTGATTTCTGGCTTTACAGGAGAATAATTTTCCTTCTCTTGATCTTCAAGGACAGCTTATGATTTTTCCCATTTTTCCTAAAGAAAATGCTTAGCCATCCCAGGGGTAAACCCCAATCCAAGCCCAAGCTGATCCTTTTATACACATTTGGGGTTGTTCTGCACTCTCCTTTCTGTGAAGGAGATACTGCTCTGTAAACAGCAACGTTTTATCGCTTTCTTTATGTCTGTGCCTAACAAGACATCAAATCCCAGAAGAAACAACCTCTTTGATGTTGAATGAGCAAATGCCTGAGAGGTTTATAGCTATGACCTACATTGACAGAAGACTGGACAAAGTGATCCACTGGAACAGACTGAAAGTCAATTAAAAAGCCTTTGTTAAAAGATACGTCAGGCCTGTCAGTTTAACTTTAGAGCTGTACAAAAGAGCAAATGGGAACTGTACATTTAAACCATTTCCAAAACATGTCATATTGGCTGCCTATGAGCAGTCACCTCATGAGGCAGCCACTGTGGAAACTCAGAAGCAACTCAAGGTAGCTGGCTCCTGCCAGACAGGTCACAAGAAAATGCAAAACTCACCCTCAGCGTGTCTGTGTTAAGAAAGTCTCATTGATACAGCATATTTTATTTCTACTCCCAGCTACCTTGCTTGCTTTGGCTTAGTGGACACAGCAACCCAAGCTTATGGTCAGGGATTTACTCTTAAAAAGGTCTGAGAAACAGCTAAAGGGAAGGGAGTCTCTGCAGCCTGGAATGGAGCCTGAAACCATGTGAAAAACCTGGAAGGAGATTCAGTGGGATTCTGCCCACTGGAGCAAGAGAGTCACAGGAAGGAATCACAGGAAGGAAGTAATCTTAAAAAAAAACCCAACACCCTTACTGGTATCTGGGCTGAATCTCAGATTGAAGGAGAAGGAGAGCTGGTGATAGGGATTACTTTCCCAGCTTTGCCAAGATTTTCTTTTGTCTGATGTGAGGTAAACCCAATTATTTTGGGGTTTTTTGCCTCAATTTTCTTCTCTCAGAAAATATTCAATCTGTTTGCCAGTAGCAGAGAGAACAGGATGTTAGAGGGGAGTATTTTTAGCATCATTACGTGAAAAGTTATTTTCATGAATGATAATCTTCTCTCAATTATAATCCCCAAATATAAGATTGGATCAGTCTTTTATGTCATCTGAAATGGGGTTTGATCATACTGACAAGGCTGCTGATTAACAGTGGGAAGTTAAAGCAGGAAGGAATGTACTGAAATAGCTTCCTTTCTTGAAATGTAGCAGCCACCTCACAGAGCTGCCAAGATGCAAATGATGTTTCAAATGGAAACTCACTATTTCCCTTCCCCTTTCCAGTGCTCTCGTTCCTTTGGCTGGGATGATGGGGAACAACTACATCTGAAGTCTGTCCTGCTGCTGCTCTCAGACCAGCCAGAGGATGACCATTCCTTCACCAGGGAAATGCCTGCACCTATCTGGGTGGGTCCTATGACACTGGGATCTTGGGCTTGTATTACTCCAGCACCATCTGGCTGACAAACTGGGATGTTTGATATATTCTGGGAGGATTCATCTGCTGAACATACATGCTGAAAGTGTCCATCTCTCCCGTCAGGTTGATTCTCTCCACTAGAGTTGCATCCACTTTTTCTTTGAGTTTCTCTTCCAACTGTTAGGAAACAAAGCAAGTAACAGAAAGGTCAGATTTCTTACTTGAAATGGCCATTCTTGAAAAATTACATCCTGGATAAGTCAGCTTCTTACAGCCTAATCTGTGCCCAGACTATATCCAAAGCTCAGCCAGTGAACACTGGAAATCTCTCCTCGTTGGACAGCCTAGACACAGTGATCTGCCAGGATGGCCCAAGGTGGCTCTGTGTCCTCAAAGAGGTGAACCCCCAAGGTCATCCATGTAACTGTAGCATGACATACTAACATACTAGCTGAACACTGTGGCACCTGTCCTGCTAATAAAGATGTTTCTCAACACTCTGTCTGTGCCCAAACTGCAGAGGAGGAGGAAATTTGCCAGTTCTACTGGTGAAGAGGCCTTGATATGGCCAAACGTCACAGCTCATCTACTAACCCATGGTATTTTGAAAGCACCTAAACATAACAAGCACTGCAGCTGCAAAGCACATCAGCAAAAATGCCTCCTCTCTTCACTGCACCTCATCCCAATATTTCATGCAAGCATTTTCCCAAACCTATTTTGAATTACTGTGTTTCTTGTTTTATTAAAAAGGAGATCATGAACCATGAGAAAAGGCTTTTTTTTTCAGTCCACAAAATGTTTGGTCCCCAATTCAAAACAAATTATGTAACAAGTATAAAAGGATTGAACCCAAAACTGATGCTGCAAAGCAGGATTACAAGCAAATGATTTTTCTCAGGTAGAAACAGAAAATTCAATACTTTTCTTTCTTTGCAATATAGATTTAATAATGTAGAGCTCAATAACTGACAGGATGCTACTTGGAGCAGACAGTACTAGGGATTTTCTAGTACTGCAGACTCTTCCAGTCTCCACAGCAGCCTAAGCCCTGAAAAGGGAGCAGCATCTCATGGCAGGAGAGGGACTGTTGCTGGGCTCTGTCTCAGAGCAAAACTCACCTGCTGGGTGGTGGCCAAGCAGTACTCTGCAGTACTCAAGATGCTGCAAATGAGGCAGAGCTCTTCTAGAGTAAACTTGGCCACTTCAGAACCTTCCTTCTCTTTCAGCAAGCTAGTGATGGTGAGCCCACCACTGCTGCTAGTCGTCCTGGAGAAAAAAAACCAACAAAGTCTGTGAGGTTTTCAGGTGCCCAGACACACACACTGCAAATTACATCTGCATTTCAATGCCATAAACAGCCCTTATGACCACAAAATCCAATGCCCTGTACAACACAGGTCAGTGTAATTCCACATCAAACCCATGACTGCTCTTTTGGTTAAGAAATATCTTTTAGAAAGACAAACAGAACTTTGTTTCAAGTCTTCAGGCAAAGGGTAACTCATTCACAGCATGGTGGATTAGGATGCAAGTGGAATAAAGCCTTCCCCAGATAGCTTCACCTCCACTGCCAGTTACTCAAAATCTAATTAAAGATTACAGAAAAATCTCAGTTACTATCAGGCAACTTGTCATATTTTATCTTCTCAGCCCTAAACAGATGTCAGCATGCATTTGAAACTTTGGTAAACTGTTTAAAAACCTGATGATATCAATGCAATAAATTATAGAAGATGCAGCTTCTTTCCACTGTCTTCTAGTGATTAATGGCTGTGTATCAACAAAGAAAGACTCAGAACAGTTTAGTCAGGAAATTCCCTACCTCTCTACTCTTTATAATCCAAATCCATTAAAAAAAAAAATAGGACAGTGATATTTATCTTGGACAGTAAAAATGGAGCACACAAAAAAAATGCGTATAAAGAATGCAACTGAGGTCTGATGGAGAATGCACATTAAATTTATCTTTCCACTTGTCTGGATGTAATCCTCTCCCCTTCCATCTGTAAAAGATTTTACTGGTTTCAGAAATTTATTCGGCTGCTCCCAGGTTTACAAGGGAAGCAAACTGAAGATGGCAAATAGCAGACAAAATTATCTGTAAGTTGGCAGTATCTCAAAGAGGTCCTTTAGCCTGTACACTTATCCATGCTGGTGTAAACTCATAATGATACCCTCTATTTTCACTGCATTTACATCTACATCTTTTATTCATAAATATATAAAAACCTACATAGCAGAGGAAGTTCCAGGTAAGCACTTCAGCATCACACAAATAAAACCACTTTCAGGATAAATAATTCTATGTATAATGTTGAGCTAAGGCAGCTAAGAACCACAGTATGAACTGGTTACCTAAGCAGCAGGGTAAGTGCAATTCTGAAAGCCAGACCTCTCTGAAGAGACTTGAGCGGGCATTTCAAAAGGGACTTCAAGAAACTTTAAATCTGACTGCTAATCAAAGCCAAATATGAAACTATCCTCCAGGAAGCCAACAATGCCATGAGTGTCCATTTGGTCTCTTGCTGATTAAGTGCAACAGACTGAACTTTGGAGAAAACTGTGAAGCCAAGGTACTGGTGCTGCTGCTATGTGGTTTCTTTGACAGTGAAACTGAAGTGTCCACAAGCATGGATTTATTAATTATCTTTACAAAGCAGCTGCTCCTCTGGAATGTCTCAGTGCTGCAGCATTTGGGAAGTGAAACTCACTTGGGCAGGTTTCCAGAGAGAATTTTCCAGGCGTATTCCCGGAGGTATTTCTGGAAGATGGTGGTCAGGGCTATCATCGGCTCGCCGGTGCTGAGCTGGGAGCACTGCACCATGCACTTCTTGTAGTACACAAAGAGGTCAGCACAGCTGGGCAGGACGGCTCCTCCTTCATCCACGTTGGGCTTGGGGGGACCTTGAGCCTTGAAGTCAGCCACAAACCTGTCAATCAGTTCGCTGAGATTCCTGAGGTGAGGGAACAAGAGAGATTGTTTTAGTGTGTGGGGAGAGGAAAAGGAGGAAAGAGAGAGAATAACACTTAAAACCAGATGCCCTGTCTTGTGACACCAGCAAACATACTCAGATTTTAGCATCTGGGTCTTCCAGCCCTTTCTTATCTCCACCCTCTCAGCACGAAGCTCATACAAGAGCGTGGACTGGCCCGATGAGTAACGACCTTTTGTACTCCAGCTTTTTAGTGGCAGCTTCAATCTGTTCTCCAGTCACATATAAAAGCTCAGGAGTCTGCCAGGACTGGGTTCAGCACATTTGATGCAAGTGCATAAAGTGTATGCTCAAGTTTCATTCCTGGCACCAGCAAAAGCAACAGTCGGGCTTCCCATATCAGAGGCCTCCGGAGCACACCTCAGGGAATAGGGCTTTTAAAGGGACGTGCTCACAATGGTGGTGCCATTTGCACTGCTTGGTCCCATTTGGACACCACCTGGTTTTGCACAGCTTCACACATGCTTTAAAAAAGTTTTATTTAGCGTGAGCACAAAGTGCACTTCCTACTAAAACTCTTTTTAAGAGCACAGAAAGCCCTCCTATTGTCTCCAACGATTCATTATAATCTGGTCCTTACTCAAATATTTTGGTCTTTAGGCAACAATAAACTTTGCTCCACCGTTTCATCATGGCAAAAAGGCTTTTTTAGGATGGCAGAGGGCCAGAACGATCAATACAGGACCAAAGTCTTCTGATCTCGGGGAGTTCATCTGGTCCTACTCCTCCACAGACAGCACATCCGTGTCAGGAACCAGGACCAGCTCTCCTGACACAGGAGCTCAGCTTAAATGGAGCAACCTTTGCCAGATGAACTAAATCACAGCAATAAACCTCCTCCCCCAGACACACAAATACACCGTGGCCTTCCACGAGGAAGTTGGGCTTTTGAGGAACAGACAGACATTTCAGATAAGAGTACAGCACTCTGCTGACCAAAAGGAGTTGGGAAATTCTTCTAGATTCCCATCTCCACTATGGTCTTGGCTTAACTTCTCCCAGTTCCCACCTTTCCCCAGCACAGCCCTCGCCCCTCTCACTGCTGAGGGTGCTGCAGCTGTGCTGTGCCATGATCCAGGGTACCTAAGGAGAGAGCCAAATCCTTAGGAGATGAACAAACCTGGATGGGTAACTCCCACAAGAAACCGAACTATCATTTACAACAACAACTAAAAGTGTTTTTTAATAGTTAATATACTATTATTATTTTTCAGGAACAGACTTATTTGCCAGAGTTGCAATGCTATCCATGGAAACAGAAAAATCTTTTTTAAAAGCTTGTCAAAGAGTTTCAACTTGAAATATTCTCCTCATCTTAAGTCATTTTATGGGGTACCCAGCACAACAGATGCAAAGAGACTGGATTAGAGTCTCCCGGGAGGGGTATGGAGTCACCCCTGGCACCTAAACTCTTCAGCATGTTCTCACCTCTGACAATGAAAGGGGAAAAAACCTCCCACCAGTGAAAACTTTTCCCAATTTCTGTCATTTCTTCCTTTAATCTCATGAAAGAGAAAAGCCCACCCTGATTCCAGTTTACCAGAGAACCCAAAGCACCACACAAGCAGAAAAGGCCACCTGACTCTGCCCTGCTCACTACCACACCGGATGGGCTTCTGCCGTGGAGGATCCACAGGGCCAAACTAATCTCCAGAAATGAGCTTGCCATATGAAGGCTTTAAATCATGCAAGCAAGGCTCTCTGGCTTAAGCTAGGCTCAGAGGCTCTTGCAAAGACAAGTAGCCCCTTTTTTCATGCTTATTGCTTTGCTGCTTTGAGTACTTCGCATAGCTCTGATTCCACAGATACACACAGTTCCTCGGCTTTGTTACAAGGGCTGTAAAAACATCAGGCTGCTCAACTGATGTGATAAATCTCCACACTGGCACGAGCAATTGAACGCTGAACCCAGGCATCGATTGTATTCGACCACAGTGAAGCAAAATACACCTCCCCCTTAGCTGTAGGGGAGCCAAACAGATGGCTGCGGCAGGAGGGCTCACACGTGCTGCAAGCTGCAACATTCCTTCAGGTTCTCAAGGAAAGGAGACGTGGCTTCTTCCATGTCAAAAGTCCCACTAAACAGCTGCATTTCCACCTCTGCATCTGGGCAACAAAGTGATGCTTTCTTAGCATTCACCAGCCACATTTGGGTTGGGTTTTTTCAGGCTCTCGGTCTCAAGATGCAGTGAGGAATGTCAATGGCTTTTGTTCCTTTATGCTTACTCCACATGTTCTCCTCTTCTCCGTGGCAAAGTGAAATGGATCTACATTTTCCTGGTTCCCCAAGGTCTTGTCAACTGGGATGCACGAGCAAATGCAGCTGTCCAGAAAAACTGGAAGAGCAGAGCTAGAGCTTCATGCTCGTTCTGATCCTGACCTGGACCAACTGCCCATCAAAGGCAGGCCATGAGGAATGCTCCTGTTTCAGCATGGGCTTGGTACAAGCAAAACATCAGGATATTGTGCACTAAGGGAGCTAATATGTTATTAATGCACACCTCAGTTGGTGTCAATCAAGCTTCCACATTAGTCTCAGTTGGCATGAACACAGGATGATGGTTAACAACCTTTGTGTGGTACGAGGGGAGCACAAAGAATTTGGCAGAAAAAGCTACTGGGAAATGAAATATGAAGAAGGCAAGAGAGCTGCAGAAAATGAACATTTTCTCTACAGACTCTGCAAAAAAGCTCCAAGAAAATTCCCTGGTAGCACAGATGTGCTATTTCCTAACAGTAGCATATTTACTGGGAGCAAGAACCCTCCAAATATAACCAAGAGAAAATATGAAATGATATCATACAGAGGGAATTCTATTCTGGTTCTTAAAACCTTTCATTCCTGTATTCCTCTTCCTTTTTTCTTTCACTCAACACATTTAGTGTTTTTTTTGCTGCATCTGGCAATCACAAGAGGAACCAGGCAATGCCTCGGCAGCGTGAGAGAAAAGCACAATGCTGGGTAAGTCTGTTCAGGGATGTGAACAGTTGGTATCTGCTGGGCACTGGGGAGAGGCAATGGCATTGAGACACCTGGACCACTTGTGGGATATTTTCCATGGATTGTGGATCTTGGAAGGCCAAAGAGCTGCAAACACACACCATGAAGTGCCAGCCTTCCCAACAGTCTCAATGGGCAGGCAGATTCTAGCACATGGCTCTGCTACACCCGATGCTGCAGTCCTGGCAGAGCTCTCCCCTCTCTCCAGCAGATCAGCTCAGCTCACATGTGCACACTCCTGCTGCTCCAACAGGCCACAAAGAAGAGCTAAAGACACGTATCCTGAAGGGGCAGAAACAAAATCTGCTTCTCTGTTAAGAAATCTGATATTTACACTGCAGCTAAGGGCAGAGAGATGCACCTTTAAAGTCTTTTTCTTTCAGGTGTCTCCTCTTAACTTGCTACAGATTTTGGCACTCTGTTTCTTTAAATGGTCATGGGAACAATTTTTCAGGAGAAAAGGTCCAGGCTGTTTTCTGCCACAGACTTAAGGCAATGATGAACCAAACTGTCACACTACTCTCACTATTCAGAGCCCAAACATACAATTAATTATCTAAGCAACTTCTCATTTTCAGACATTAGTAACAGATTCCTTAAAAGTTCAATCAAAGGGAGAAGAAGAGAGAAAATCATCAAGGAAAGGCAGTTTTGGCAGGCAGGGGCAGCATGGGGAATACTATGGTAGTTTTCCTTTGAAGTCCTTGCAGCCTGTGGCTATAAAGCTAATATAAAACATGTCAGGATTGTAAAGGAAAAGGAAAAAGGAAAAAAAAAAAGGCAACTGAAAGGGCTGGGAGCACAGTGGGGTAGAATTACCAAAATGGGGATTAAAATGGCCCCCAGTGAGAAGGGAAGAAATATTCAAACAAGTTAGTGCTCAGTTGGCTGATGGCAGGGGGTGGAAAATATCTGTTTCCCTTTGTTAAACTGCAGAGCGGAACCTTAACCCAGCACGACAGACCATTGTGCAAGGTTTCCTGTATTAATTTATTTATTTAAAGCATACAAGGTTGATGGGACATGGGAAAGTTTTTCAAGATGGCCATCTTGGAGCTTGGTCCAAATCAGGACACTAGGAGCCTCGAGTTATGTCCTCTCTCATGTTTAAGTCCTTGGAAGGCCACAGACAGATGAGTTACATGGGGCAGGCACCTCTTTTCTCCTTTCCAGCCACTAACTTCTGCTAAAAGGCTGTATTTGACCTTTTTCAACTATCTTCTCTTCTACTTGGCACTGCAGTTGTTACAGAGATATTATTTAAATCCTGGTGTGAATTGAGGCACACAAGGAAGTGTAGTGAGAGCTCTACAAACTTCTCAGAGCTCTAAGCTGAAAGCTTCTTTCATTCAAGTTACTTTGCTACAAGTCAAAGAGGAAGACGAAGAAGGGTTCCAGGGATTAAAGCTCCAGACACAGTCCTGGTCTGTGAGTGATGATAATATTATCTTACAACCAGCTCATCTACAGCAGCTTTCATCTAAGGATCTCAAATAACTTATTTCTATAAAGCAAATCTTGAAACTCCTCTGCCACCAAGCCACATGTGTATTTTACAGAAAAAAAAAAAAAGTAAGCCTACTATTTGTGGAAGACATGAGATGAAAGAAAAGCACATGGCTGCAGTGGGAATTGCAGAGGCACCAGCAGCAATTTCAGAAACTCTGAAGCCTCTTGGGCAGAAAGGCAGCGGGCGCTGCTCCCAAGGCCCCGGCGATTACAGACAAAACCAACACCCACAGCCCTCTAAACCCAAAGGTCCCACTCACTCTGACTTTCTCAAACCACCAACACAGCTCTCAATGAAATTAGAAAGCAGGCTTTCCAGAAATTCATTTTCTGCAGCTCGAGTATCCAGTACAATCCAACTGCAACACACTGAAAAGCAAACAGTCCCAGAAGAGCACACTGCTCACTCACCTGTCCTGAGACTCGATGTACACGTAAAGGTGAGGCTCAAAGCACTTGGAAACAATGCCATGGAAAGGATTGTCAGGGACCTTTGGCTTCTTTGGCTGTAAGAAAACATTCAGAATGTTGGTTACAAACCTGCCCTGAAACATCTAAAAGAAACAGTAACACAACAGCACAGATCTTCAGAAATACTACAACAATTTGCTGTCAAATAATCCAAAGGTTGTAACTGACAGTATATATAGTGTCAGTACATCTGAATCTTCCCTTCCTCCTACAGAGCTGTTAGTATTCCAAGGAATTCTCTTTTCACTTGTAAAGTTATGTTAAAGGAAAGGCTGCTCCATGCTAACAGACTGCAGTAGAAGAATCTTAATGCAGTTTGTAAATAAAACCCGTTGAACCCTTTGAACAGTAACAAGCTGCACTAGTCACCTCTGAAATGAAATGCAGCCATTATTTGGAAGCAACGCTGAAAAATCTCTACATTCTCCATCGTTAAGGATAACAACTCAAAGTTACAGACTTCATCTGGATGAATTTTATTTAGATAAACAGCACGCAATTACTGGAGGAGCTGGAATTATACAGGCAACATTACAGGACTGCTTTCAGAGTGAAACATGTTTCTGGGAATGCAAAGACTTCTATTTTAAAATCACATTTAGAGCATTAAGCACATAAGCCATTGGGGAGTCATCGGGTTTACTCTCATTTAAGTTGAGTACCGTGCTCTACGCAGAGGCCAAGCACATCCCACTGAAGCCACTGGGACGACTCATATGCTTAAATTTGTGTGTTTAAATACTGAGCTGGGCAGGGCCTTTAAGCTCATCTTCAGCCTACAGCTAGATTTTTAATATTCTTTTTAAGGATAGACAATATTTCTTGCTGCTTGCAGGCATGCTGACAATTTTTCACTGCCTGCAGTGACTCTCCAATGGAATTCTTGCTTTTCCACAAAGAGCCAGGACCAGCTCTCAGCCAGTGCAGATATGAATTTTTCCAGCTGAATTTTTTATTATTTTTTTTAGCTTAAGAAAAGCAAAGAAAGCCTAAAGGACATGCTCTGCTGAATGACAGAGGAGGTGGCACGAAGTCATTTGCAGAAACAGCAGAGAATGACAAGGCAGGAGGTGCTCAGAAATAATTAAGACTCAAAGGCACGAGGAACACTGACATATGGCTGCAAATCTAAAGCGAGTGGTTTCATGGAGACCAGACCACCTCTATGAGACTGGCTTCATGAACCTTCGAAGAGCATGGCTGAGAATGGAAGTTTTTACAGCTTTGGGAAAGAGCCACTACCCAGCATTCTCCACCCCAGCCCCTCTGCCAGTGCCTGCCCATTCCTGCCGGATGCATGCGCTCATTGGAGCCGGGATGGAAATAATAGATGGTAATTACTGAACCCTGCCAGTCACCATCTCTCCAGGATGGCAGGGCCAACACATGGCTGTAGATCCACAGTGTTTTACCATTTACCAGGCTGGAAGAGCCAGCTCCTAGTGCAGGACTGGTTTTGTGTGTGCGCGTGGCTCTGCATCATGCTGCTCCCAGCATGTCTGGTGGGGAGAATACTAAATCTTTTAACAGTAGCAGTGAAGCTGTATTTCTGAGTGTGCAATCCTGTCCAAAAGCTGCAGATGTTTAAGCTATTTCCTCCTCGAGTTTGATGGAAATAATAAAAGGTTACTGTTGTCACAGTAAGGAGGTCTGCAGCTGGCCCAGTTTCCTTTCATTACTATCCAAAGTAAACAGATTAAAAAGAACGGCTAGGATCACTAAAAGAGGGTGTTTTTCCTAAACATGGATTCCCTCTTCTCCCCAACTCTTGTGCTCCCTCTTACAATCCCAAGTGTCTTGAATTCTCAGGACTAGTGTCTTGGAAGACCTTTGCAACTCAAAACTCTTAATCTTCAACCTTTCCTGTTCATTCTCATCTGCAGCTAGCGACATGAGAAGATGTGACCTGCAACATGAACTCACCAGCACTCACCACTAAATGTTAACTCTTTGGAACTGAAATACTGGGGCTTACAGGGCTCCCATTTGGCAGCCAGGCACCTGCAGGGCAGCTGCTCTTGTAGCAGAGCCCAGCACTGTGTTCTGAGCATTAACACAGGGTGTACCCAGAGAAGGCATTTCAAGGGATAGCTCCATGGCAGGCTCCGTGCCAGCTGCCCCTTGGACGAGGAGCAGAGTAGTTCCTCTCTCAGAAGCACCTGAACTGCTTCTGGCCATGGCAGTTCATTCTGCTGTTCATGAAAACCATCCCTAAACAGCCTAAAAAGGCTTTGTAATTTATCTCTTCATCTGCCTTCTAGCACCACTGACTTCTCCAAGCCTGTCCTCTCAGCCCAGTGCTGCACATCAGAGCCCATCTTCCCCCAGTCACTATGACAGCAGAAAACAAGCTCTTCACAAAAAAACCACCATGCAGGTGTCTCCCAAAATTCCCAATCTCTATTCTAGATGACTGATAAAGTCTGGCCAATACCAACTAAGAAGTATTTTAACGGAAAGGGCAAAACTTTGCTTAATAGTTCTATTTCAGGCCTTCTGCTGTGGGTGGAAAGCAGAGAGCTGCCCTGCTTGTGTGAAAATCTGGAGAGAATGCAGTGCTCCAAACTGTGCTGCTGGAGAACTACCATCCCATAAACTCCCTGGGGGCAGGGAGCCCTGGTCATCCATCTGGATACCTCCTGTAAATGGTCCAGCTACAGGGCTCTAAACTCACCAAATACAGCAAGGGTAGGGCCTTCCCCAAGTAACTCAGACCTGAACACTTGGAAAACGCCCGTCTGGCGAGGGAAAATATGGGGCTTACAGGCTTTGATACTGGTGCCAATTAAAACAATTATGTTTACTATTCACTCCTTTAATGTTTGCAGAGGGCTTTGGAAAGCCAGTGCTTTTACAAGTGGTTAGGTGTTGCCTGCTTGGCAGAGGTAACGAATGAAAAGCACTATTGAGATAAAAATCCCAGAAGTAATATATCTGGAGTGAAAATCTAAAACTGACACTTGAAAGTTCAGTGAGTTGCCTGGTGACTCCAGACTTTGTTTGCTTGGCTGACAAGGCAAAATATGAATTGCAACTGTTTGTAGTGGGAGCTTCTTCTGGGATCTGAAAACCCACCTATGTTAGTTCATCTTTCATTGACCATTTGAGCTATTGCTGAACAGAACAGAGCTGGAACAGAATGCAGCTCACTCTCAGGTGGCAGGATTGTCTCCGCACTATTAACTGAAATAAAGATTGCTTTGGTTTCAGTGAAGTGAGCCAGAGCAAACCATGGCCGTACTGGGAGCCTGTATGCTGCACAGAGGATCAAAACTGCACTAAATTAATTCCTGTGAAAACAAACCAGTCAAATCAATGTGATGGGAAAAGCTTTGGCACCACCAGAGATTTTGACCCAGAGGCTGCCTCGCTGACAGCTGGAGAACTTCAAAGACTCACTTTGTCCGTATCGCTTTTCTCCATCACAATCTCATCTGTCTCTGTCACAGTTTCATCCTCTAGAAATGGGTTGGTGGAGGGAAGTGGCACTTCTGGCTTTTTCTGTTAAGAAAAGAGGGAGATCCATAGAGAAACAGTCTGTTTTGCTTTACTAAGCCCTTCAAAGCACTGTAGGGAGGTGACTGCAGAGTGCCAGACCTCTATCAAGGTCAGATCCCAGTCCCTCTGCCACAGGGCTAGAGTCTGGTTCCCCCTCCATCACTTCATCTTCAGCACTCCCCACAGCCTGCTCTTGCACCCCAGCTCTGCCTGAATCATCCCTGGAAGGGGCATTTTTGTCAGCGTCAAATTTCCACTCCCTCCAACCACGTACTCCAAAGCACATGGACCCATGAGAGCAGGTCCCAAATCTTTGCAGCCACAGTGATTCCTGCATTGCTGCTCCCACTGTGCACTCCCATTTATAATCATGGCCTTTATCTTGTGTTTAGAAGAGGTCAGATGTTGACACTCAGAGTGACACAGCTTCTGTGCAATTCAGAAAGGGGGACAGAGAAGATTTTATTGTATTCCAAGAGACATCCTCCCCCTTCTGCTTTTCTGTTAGAAAAGCTCCTGTGCCCATCTTTTCCAAAAGGCTAACAACCCAGTGAAGCCAATTAAAGCTGCAAATTTCATATGAAATTTGTCAGAAAAATAAAGCCATATTCTCAAGAGAACTCAATTCAGCCAGGAGGAAAACCTTACAGTACTTCCCTCTTTAATTAGTGGCACCTACTGATCCACAGCAAATTACAAGTGGGTCCAGCAGGCTTGCCTTGTAGGCTGAATTATCACATCCAAGTAGGCTTCCAGACACCAGCTGGACAGAAAATCCAACCTCAAACCAGTGGCTTCTGAGCCACACGTGGACACTCTGCTCCCAAGGCACTTGGCTGGCAGAGCTCTTGGCTGAGATTTCAGGCAAAAAAAAAAAGAACAGAGATGACCCCAGAGATACTTGCTGATCTGTTTCTCTTGGCTCTGCCTTTATAATCTACTAAATGAGTCACTGAAAAGTAGAAGCTACCAATGCCCCTGCAAGTGAGACTTAACAGACAATGTGGGATTGAAAGATGGTACCTCGTGGTAAACATGTGGTTACTAGAAATGAAGAGGGGACTTTTAGTTATAACATGTCATCAACAAGCAGACAACAAACACTATAATGCAGTCACCATGTCATAATTGCTTTGTGGTTCTCCATGGACATGTGGCTTCAGTGGCCAGCAGCACAGGGCCCAGGAGAACTGAAACTGTAACAATCACAAGATCAAGAACTACTTTCCCAACTACAAGCCAAAGAACAGAGACACAAAACACCCTAACCTGCCAGTGCAGGAGGAGGCTGCAGGTGACACCTTTTGCAGCCTCCTACTACCATAGCTATGGGAGAGGCTTTCTTTTCCCGCAAGAGGCTCCTGAGTAAAGGGTTGCTCTTTAGGGATCCCCTTACCACTGTCCCATCAGTTAAAGTGCACCCCGAGAAGCGTTTGGCCAGAAGTCCTTCAAAGTTGGTTGTCCTCTGAATTGCAAACAAAAGCAATTTCACCTCAATCTCCTTTGCTCTTGTGCGCATTATCTTAGAGAGCTCTGTCCTGAAAGAAAGAGGGGAGGAAACAGAAAAAAACAAATGTTGTTTTCTATAAAGCTCTGAAACCTAACAGTGTAATTCACTCTGTTCACTAGAGAGACCTTCATCACAAAATTCAAGCTAATTCCTGAGATGCTCTCTATCATAAAACTGCTTTCTGGATCACATTTCAAACAGAACCACAGTTGTTCAGAGCTTTGTGGGTAACAGGACCCCATCTCCAAACAGCCAGAGCATCACTGCAGCCAGGAAAGCCACAGTATCACACCTTGGGGTTCACAGTGTCTCTGATCAGGGTCTCAGAACAAAGGCAGTGGTGCTACTGGGACTCCAGCTGGCACCTTCCTCTGGTCCCCTGCTTCTGGTTAGCAAACAGCACAGCCCAAGGCAGTCAAACTATGGTCAGCTCATTCTATTTCATGTGGCCTTTAATATGACTGAGCTTAGTCCTGTTACACTGAAAATTGATTTCCCTATCACTTCACTCTCTCAGCAGCAGTTTTAGCACCACTTTTCAATTCTTACTTTTCACGTGCTTTTAATCCCAGACAATTCTACACAGCTCTTTGAAGGTTGCCTTTGATAGATGATCAATCGGGCAAAGACAAGCCAAGTTCTTAAGGAAAGTGCCTCTCCAGGAGGCAAGGTGAGCTCTGCAGGGGCTCACCTGGTGACGTGGCAGAACTCCACAGCGATGCGCTCCGTCATGCACCACTCCTGAGGAAACATGCGCCCGTACTTCTCCTCGTAGTCCACCAGCTGCCGCTTAATCCAGGCGTAGCGCCTGTCGATCTTATCCAGCCAGGCCACCTGAGAAAGAGGGAGAAAAAAACCACACCTTAAACCATCTTTAACAGCAGCAGCTGTTAAATATTCAGCCCGACTGCTTAACTGCGCTGATGTAGTTTTGCCGAGGAGCTTGGGCCATCGATCAAAGCTGAATGTGACCGTTACCAGCACCACCTCAACTGCTAATAGCCATGCCTCGGAGTGCTTCACTGCACACCAGACTGAAAAGCCTAGCTTGGGTGAATTAAACGAGCAAGCTCTGTTGGAAATGAGGATAACAGCACTTCTGAGTCATGCAGGTCTTACTGAAAACTCAACTCAGTCAGAATTCACCTGATCCCACCCTTTTTGTTTCGCAGACAGAGAAATTAAAGCCAAGGATTCTTGCAACATGAGCAGGATGGGATTTTTTCCCCCCTTCAATATTAGTGTTTTTCTAGTCAAAAAGTAGAAAGATTAATATAAAGAAAATAGATGGAAAAATGCTATTTCAAATGAATAATTTTAAGCTTTTTGTTACAAACTGTCAAAATTTCAAAACTGCTATCAAAATAAAATTTTTGGTTTTGTTTGATTATTGTGGTTTGGTTTTTTTGTGTGTGGTTTTCTTTTGCTTTTCAAATCCAAGATGATTAAGGCCAATTTTTTAAAAGTCATTAACATCAGCAGAAGAAGTTTAAATATGAGCTACACAGACTAATCCAGTTCCTGGAAATTGTTCCCTGCCTTTTTGGGCAATTTGAATTTGTTTGTTGTTTTGTCTGGGGGGGGTTGGTTCTTAAAATTTTTAGAGTTTATTTTTTCAACCCTTTACAGGACAGGAATTTCTTTAGTTACTATAGGAGAAGAAAACATTTTCAGTGCTGATCTATGCAAGGTCTAAGGTGGGAGGAAGTCATCCTGGCGGGGAGGACACTGGCCCCTAACTCATCAGTCAGCACAGTCACTGCTTCCGAGCCCTCGGGTTTGAAACACTTCACCACAGGAGCTCGTGGAAATGTGAACTCTGAACGCCAGCAGAGTAAAATGTGAAATCCAAATGTAGCTTGCTAAGCTTCCCTTACATCTTGGTTTTCCTGGAAAAGGACCAGATACTCCGAGAGGTGTTGTTTAATAAATTTCTTGATGATTTCCTGTTTGATTCTGGGATCCAGGACATTGGCGACTAGACAGGCATCACGTAGGACATTGCTGGGTCCACCAGGCCTCTATCAAAATAAACAGGAACAAATGATTTAAGGTTAGAAACTTGAATGGGTGATAGAAAATTTTACTGCATCCAGATTATCTTGGTCTTATCCTTTCCCATTATTCTTTTCTTTTTGTTGCTTCTGCTGCTACTCTTTATTATCACTTTCATCTGTTAGATGAAAATTCACCTTTCTTCTACTGGACAAAAACTGAGCTGCTTCCATTTCACAGGCTGTAAAGTTGTTCTGTAGCTCAACGGCCAGGAGGTTCCTAGCACAGAAGAGCTGACAGAAAAAAACATTGTCCCATCAATTCTACAAGCCAGCCCGGATAGTCTGCAGAACAGCTAAGAGCAGTGACTGACAAGTAGGACAAACAAACCCCTTTTCTGCAAACCTGGAGGCCAAATTAGCAGGGGGGAAAATCAGTCCAGAGCTGATCAACTTCCAACACTTAAAAGTAATATCTGCTGGGCTGTATTGGTGTATCATGATGTTAGTGGAGGAAACAGAAAATTTAGAAGCATTTGAAAAAAAAAAAAAAAGTTCTCTTTTGAAAATACATCCCATGGACACAGGTTTGTCCTTCATCAAAGATCTGTTCCAAACAGTTTTCTCATTTCTGGAATTGCTACTTTTATGAAGAAGTCAGCAGAGCTGCTATTCTGCAAGACAGAACTGGTGTTTTCTTTGAAAACAAATTCAAATTGACACCTACCCCCAGTACTATTTGCAAACATTTGGACGCATAATTCCAGGGAAGCACATTTGGTGCCTTAGCCCTCACCTGGGTTTGTATCTCTGCTGTCTGCATAACCCAGAGCCAAGCTTCGTGGCAAGCTCATCAGCAGCCAGGGACCTCAGCCTGGTCTATTGGGTCACACATTAATTTCTTGGGGCAATTGTGGCCTGACCTGCAGAGCTGATTGCAAGTGATGAGTGCTGTGTGCCAGGGGAGGGGTGTCATCCCCTCCCACATTTACAGCTTGGGAGACTCGTTTCTTTCTAAAAATAACTCCTGAAACAGATCAAATCTAGATATAAAATGAGATTAAATACAGTGAGACTGGATAGATTTTTAACAAGACTTTTCAATGGGAGGAAGAGGAAAGTGAGAACTTTACCTTTGTACCTTGGGAAGGAAAAGCTTCCTCAAAGTCAGCCAGGATCTGCTGTCCCAACTCATTCTGTGCTGCCTTCACCCTGAGGAAGACAGAGGAAACAAGGACGTTGCTGGTGGCACAACTCCTTCCTTTCCTTCTCTGCAGATGTGACCAGTGGAATGAAACACAGCTACAGGGCTTTTAAGGGACAATAAAATACATGCTAAAGAGAAAGCATCCACCCTAAAAATGCCTGTATGTCAAAACTGGAAGAGCACTGGCTCCTTGAATAACACTGAGATGACAACTCCAGCTCTACAGCACTGAAGCCTGAGCTGTAGCAGAACATGCCCTAGATGCTCTTGCCCTGCTGCAATTTAGTATTTCAATGAGGGCCAGTTAATCAGCTGAGAAATCAGCAGGGTTTCTTTAATGTCAGCACGATCAATTTATCTTTACACTGGAGTGTGTTGATTACATTTCAACAAAAGTATGTTTCTAACACATAAAAAGCTTCACAACATCTCAATCTTCACTGTGAACCTTTCACAGTTCCAGGTGCACTGACCTACTTTTAAATGCATCCATGTGAATACTGCTGGCTGTGAATTTATCCCATAAATCCTCCATGTCTTAAGAAGCATAAAAGAGCAAAGGTATGAAATGGGTGAAAAAAATTCTAAACAAACCACAATCTTGCTCTTTATTTAGCTGAGAGAATAAAGCTTGCAATTTCCAGAAATAAAAGTCAATACAGCTTAATTGATACTTCTGGGGAAATGGAAATGCCTACACACCCTAGAGAGAGCCAAACCAAACAGTTAGGCACTTACATCCCTCTGCAGCCCTTGAATTCTTCCATCACTTTTTATTATACTGGAAACACTTTTAGGTCTAAACTGATCATTCAAAGCAGTGGATTTTTCCACTGAGATTGATATGTTAGAAAAGGTGGCTACATTTACTTTTGTGAAGATGTTTGTTCAGTCTGTGGGGAGAAGACTTCTGATATGTAATTTTTTTCTTTTACTTGTGTTTTAAGGCTCCTCAACCTTATCAAGGACTGATCTACTTCTTTCATCTTCCCATTTGAGGTCCATTAGTAGAAAAACATTACACACTGACCTGCTAGAGAACAAACTGCATTCTTAAATGGTGCCAAACGCAGAAAATTCTAGTCCTGTAAAACTGACAGCTGAAATATAACTTTATATCTGTGATTTAACTGTATGTATGACCTGCCTTATCCAGGATTTATTTATGGGGATTTTGCTGGAAAAGCTTCCTGCCTGCAATGTCAAACATAATTCTCACTTAAGCTCCCTGCTGCAAAGGAATGTTTAGATTCCTTTGCTCTTCCAGGTATAGATCCCCAGTTAACACCTTCATAACTGTGAACCAAAAGGGATTCACTAATATGTCAAAATAGGAGTGAGAAATTGAAGCAGTAAGGAGGAAACCAGCCCAGCAGCCACAACCACACATATAATCCTGCTCCAATTGTGCAAGTAAATACTAGGAATTGATGTGAGAAAACATCACAGAACCAAACCCTTTGATTCTTTAAGAAAGGAGAGGAAAAGAAGAAGAAAAAAAAAGACATTAAACATGGATTGAAAAATTTCATCTTTTCAACAATCAAGAAACAATAAGTAGCATTAGAAGTCACAGAGATGAATAAATCTGTATAAACAACTGGAAGTTATTAGATGTGTACTTCTTTCCTTACAACCAGCTACAGGGACCTTCCTATCTGACAGCAGCTGCAGTGCAAGGACAGTGCAGGCACTGAAAACAGCAGCAGCCAGACTCCTGGAGACTCAACAATTTAAGAGAGGCAGTGTCAGGAAGTTAAAAATCTTGTCATGGGCTTTGTTGGTTTAGGCTCCTATTCAGGAAAGTACTTAAGGATAGTCTTAATGGGGATTCTCATATCTTTCAATTAAGCAATTTGCAGGAATGCCTTGTTGAACTGTGTTATATATATATTTTAATATCTGTCCTGTTTAAAAATCTCTCAAAAGCAAACAGAGAAATGGTATTGTTTTGGTTGTGGGTTTTTTTGTGTGTGTTTTTGTTTGGGTTTTTTTTTTCCTTATTTTGTAAACCAGCACTAGGGCAGAAACCTCAAAGTAGCCAAAGGTTTAGTTAAGTGTGGGCAATGCCTGGGAACCTCACCACCCTCCCAGTGACCATCACTCTACATAAACACCCACACAAGACACACACAATTATATTTTCCACAACAATGCACCCAGAAACATAACTTTTACACCATCTCTTTACAGATCAACTGCTTTATGCAGAGAACACAGGAAGGCACTTGCATTAGCCACTAGAGACTGTTACTCCCCATGAAAAGCCATCAGCCTTTCAATAATGCAGAATAATCTCCATGCAGTGGAAACTGCAGCAGCAAAAGCCTCAGCCCCAGGGCTGGCTTTGCTCTCACTCCCTGCAGAGGGGTTGCTCCTGCACGTCACGCGTGTGTGTGTGTGTGTGTGTGTGTGTGTGCGTGCGTGCCCATTAAGGCCCAGCAACCCTCTTGGCTGATAACTAACAGATTTAGGGACTCTTCTCAGGTCTGTTTGATAAGAGTTACTTTTCCCATCTGAGATTCCCCTCAGCAGCAGGCTGGGGTACCAGAACAGCCACCCTGGATTGTCACACCAGGGAACTGCCTTTTCCCAGGGTTGCTCATATGTGCCAAACCCTCTGGTTACCAAGTGATAGTGATTTTTTATTCTCTGACTTTTTCATTTTACTGTTAGTGGTTTTTGTTCTCTGTTTCCCTGAGCCTTTAAAAAAAAATAAAACCAAGAAAACCTACTGTTACGTTTCAAATGACATTAAATTACTAGAAACCACAATTCCTTTAGCCAAAGCTACCAGAAATCTTAAACTACGCCTGGCAGCTTGCTGAGATAAAAAAGAGGCTGAGCTAGCCTATTCTTCTATGGCAAGCTTATAATCCTCTTTCTCCTAAATACTTTCCAGGCTTTTTTCCACTATCTGCAAGGTTTTCCCAACCACTTTCATGGGTGGGTTTGTGACCACTAATTGTGCTCTCCCTCCATAGGCAGGGAACAGAAAAAGGAATGAGAGATATCAAAATATTGCTATTTACTACAAAAAACAGTTTCCAATGCACCATATTAGACATGATTTTAGGAACGTGATTAGGAAAACATTTACCTTTGGATGCAAATGGTGACATTTTTACACCAGCAGGGTCATGACAAGAAGCCAATTAATTGAGAGTTCAGTCAGGTTTTCAATAAATACTTACAGTGGGGATTTTGTTGGGGGGACAGAACAGGTGGAAAGCAACATTAAAAACACATCATTAGTTTTCACAGCATCCAGGAGGAGGAACCTAAATTGAATACTCCATGACTAAGAGCACAGCCAGCACCACCGAGCAGACACTTTTCCTTCCCATGGTTTCCCATGAATATTTGGCTTCATTCCATTCACACCAAGAAAGAGAGGCTCTTTATTAAAGAAAGCAACGGAATCTGCTCATTTAGCAGGGTATATAATAGACTTATTGTATGTAACAGACTTGGGTTACCGTCCCAGGCCTGTGCCAACATCTCCTAGAGCATTTCTTGCCTTTGCAAACATCCAAGAGGTTTCTCTTGTACCATTAAACCAAATTCATGAGATATTAAACCCCAGCAATTTCACAGCCTAAAAATAGCAGCGCGGGAAGCCGGGCAAACGGCCTTTGGTGCCGCACGAATCGCACACGCATTTCCAAGTGGAGAGAGGGAAAAGTCAACTCCAAATCGGGCCCTAACACGTACCCGTGGAGTCAAACTCCAAAGCAGACTGTGCCCTAGACCTCCCTGCAGTAATTTGCAGCCGGGATGTCTGAGCAGTGGAGAGATCCCAGCAACATCCAGGGTGCAGCTCTCTCCTCTCGCCCCGCGCACAGCCGCTGCTATCGCTACCAGATGGTGAGACTCTCCCTGTGTAAACACTGGAAGGAAAACCCTGCCGAGGCAATTCTAAAAATAGGAGGAACAGACTTTCTTGAGCTTTTCAGATCTTTATCTTGAAGGGAGAATCAAACAAAAGAAGTTTTCCTCCGTGTCCTTGCCAGTCTCTCTGGCGTGACTCAAAACCACTGCGCCTTTTTAGCAGCAGGACAAGTTATTTTCTTTAATTATCAGCAGCTACAAAAGTATTAATCATCCATCAGAAAGGGAAAACCAGCCAGAATTCTGGACCAAAGCTTAAATTATATTTGGCCTTAAAATGGTCAATGGCAGCAGGTTTGTGCCCAAGGGCATTACCACTCTGGAAGAAAACAAAGCAAGCTATCTTTCCCAGTGTGAGGCTGGAATAGCAAGAGCCTAAATCCAGAAAAGCACTGACATATGTTTATATTTCCTTGATGTTCATGTTCATTTAAGCAAATGCTTTGTTAAAACAAGGCCCCATGTCTCCCTCTAGATTTAGGATGGATTTTTCTTTTGCTCCATTTCATGGATTCCATCTGGGGTTTCTGGAAGAAGTATCTTATACCGTAAAGAAAGTCAAACAGATTGACATGCAAATATTACAAACAAATCATTCAAAGATTGTTTCCATCACTAAACAGCACAGCCAGCCAGCTGCTGTCTTAGCAAAGGGAGCCACCAAAAAAATTTATTACTGTGCCTGGAAGGCTCCTTCAAATGCTCTGTAGTGTGCAAAGTCATCTCGGGCATCAAGAGAATGGTGGTGATAAGATTTGCAATTTTCAGACAGAAAAGAAATGCTGTCAAATGTGGTTGTATCATCAAAAAGATTCATCCTTAACCTTAATTGTCTGTTTTCACCTCTGAGCCTGCACTTGTTACTGCTGAGAATGGTGGGCACTTGCTGTTGGAATTGCACCAACACTCACCAAATTAACTATGTAACTCCACACTAGAAAATTGAGAGTACCCAAGCTCAGCACAGACATCTAGTGCAGTCAGGTGAGCTGCAGGTAATTTGGGGAAGATTTGCTGTAAGCCTAAATTCTCAGCAGAATTGGGCAACAAGAGCAGGTTTTGGCAGAAGAAACTCAAGGGGTTCAGAGTAACCGAGTCTGGCAAAAGCACAAAAGGAAACCTTGCCTTCCTGAACCCTTGGGCACCTCACACAGGTTGACAGCAATTCAACAGCTGTAAGCCACATGTCTGGGCAGAAAGGAGCCCCAAGCACCCTGGGTTAATGATCAGATCTCTCTTTTGTGCTAGGCTGCTGGATGGGATCACTGAAGTTAAGAAAGCAAGAGAAAGCATCACCTCAGGGTCTACCACAAACACCTGCACTGGAAGGTCACAAAAAACAATTTGCAACTCCACAGATTACTCTGGGTAAGTAAATGAAAAGCCAGTCAATATGAAGCACAGAGTATTCATGAATTACATCTGTACTAATTACTGTTATTTAACAGAATAGGCTGCTCAAGATATGAGCAAACTGTGACCAATTTTAACCTGTTTGCTTTGGCTGTAAAGAAGCTCAAAGGACCGTGTCCAGCCTTTACATCTTTGAGAAACTGAATCTGCCTTTCCTAACCTTCCTGCCCAGCAGGCATGCAAGTGCTCAGGGTTTGACCATTTTACCTTTCAGAAAGCTGTCGAATCTGTGGAATGCCCATGTATTTGTTGAAGTGCTCTAACACATTCACAACGCCTTGGAGAAGGTTGGCAACTTCCCCATATTGTCTCCTCCTGGTCATAGCCCTGTAGAGGAAATTAAAGATTTACAAAGGCAGGTCTGATGAAAATCCTGGGTGGCATTCTCCAGGTTACCTCCTCCCCACTGGGTCACACCGGTCCCTATTGACATTTCTTTTTCTAAAATACACAACTCTTCATTAACATTCCAATGCAGCATTAAAATTTCACTTAGCTGATGCTAAAATAAACCAATCGAGCACACATCTAACAATGCCTCAAAAAACATAAATGTCAAAAGCAACACTTGGCAAGGAACATGTAAACTACTGAATGCATCCGCTTCCCAGTATGGGTCCGGAGGCAGTAAATGTTATTTCACTATAATGACCTGAGTTAAGCCATTCATCATCACACACAAAGTGAGAGTTAAAGCTTCACAGGGAGGAGAACCATTATGCTGAAAAGCTGTTAGCCTTGCCTTTTCTGTTAATAATTTTCACAGGGAACTGACAGTGGAAAAAAAAAAGTACTTTTATTTTCATCCTTTCGGATCATTCCGATAGAGACGGCAGCCTGAGTAACATTTTATTCTGGACACTTAACCTGGTGTTGGTGCAGAGTTTGCTACAATGCTTCACAGATGCAAGATGTAAAACTCTGCATTTCCCTAGCTTGGGTGTTCCTAAAGCACATCAAAAAACCCACAGAGGATTATTAGAAACATCCAACCCCACATTCACAGCACAAGCTGTGAGGCTGCTCTGAACTCCTTCTCAGAACTAGAGTAGACCTTTCTGAAAGAGATCTCATTCCAGCTTAAGACAATAAAACTGATAAAAATCCCCCCAAATCCCTAGGAGTGCAAGCCTAATGAAGATCCCTAACTGGACAGACTCTCTTTCTCTTTAATGAGGCCAAACTGATTCCTTATCACCCAGAATCAACACAGCAATCCAAGCAATCGATGGTGCAAACCCTTAAAGACAACACAGTAGGTTGCAGGTCACTCTGAGCAAGACAACACGGAAAGGATCTGCCAGCAAAAATCAAGACGCTGACCTACTAAGCAAACTTGCTTCCAGAAAAACACACAGTTCCTTTCAAAGCACTGCATCAAATTGAAGAACTCTGCAGTGGCATCAAAGTACCACTGACAATTCAGATACTCACTCGAGTGAATCCACACCCCCTGCCAGCATGTGCAGGTGGTTGAGGGTGGTGATGGAGGTGGTCAGATGACGCTTGGCATGATCCAGCTGCTTGATATCCTGTGTGATTTCTTTAACCTAGGGCATGAAAAAACAAGAGTCTGATTAAATATCAAGCCACAGCAAGGAAACTGTAAGGAGATAAGAAGGGTTCTTTCCTCCCTTTGGGACTACAAGCACAGTAGCTCCATGAGCCATGTTTGCTTGACAGCAAATTACCAACCAGTCAGCAGGACGAAAGACAAAAATGTTCACTTCTTAACAAGAACTGGAAGCAAAACTGTGTGTCCCTCACCCCTTTCAATGGCTGGGAAGAAACTGCTGCTCACCATTTGTTCTGATTTTTCAGCCTTGTCTTTAATATCCTTAATTTTACCAAAGAGCTGTTGAATGGCTTTCTGGGCTTCTTCCAGGGCCTGGAAAAGAAACAGTGGAAAGAAAACCTGTTTTCAGTTTTCACCTTCTAAAGAATACAGAGTTGCTCCCTCCAGCCCCTGGGCTGGAACAGTGGAGTTGTTTTCTTACAAAGAAAATATCATCAGCACATCAAAAGTCAATGTATCACATTGGGATTTTTAACCCAAGTGGACCAAATGGTTTTGGAATCCATTTTACCATAATGTTCTGGCAAAATCTGATCGAGATATTTTATGAAAGCACCTCTGTAATATGAACTATGAATAAGTTTAAGGTTACTGCAATAAATTTCAATGCAGTAAGTGTGGAAAAATATGTAGAACTTACTCCTAACCAATACATATTTAGAGCAGGAAAATGAAACCTCCACAAACCTCTACACTCATCATTAACTCTAAATAAAAAAGACACCACATTACGTAGAGAACACTGAGCTTTGCCTAAAGCCCTCACTGAATTAGCAGAATATTACTGTGCTGGAAAAAACAATGCATATTTTGCTGATTGCTTCAGGATGGCAGCTCAGCCCCACAGAACAGAGGGCACAGGTTTAGCAGGTAAAGAGTTGAACACAGGAAAGGAACCTCACCTGGATTTTGGTGCTATTTTGCTGCAAGCTTCTTGGGGCCTCTGGTCCCCTTTCTACAACCAGGGTGCATCCTGACCTCACACAACCAGTGTGAACTAACTACACGTGGATTCAGTGAGTGAAGCCACATGTCCAAAGTCACATGTCCAAAATCTGACTTCTGAAGTAATTCAACACGTTTTGCCTTTCCCAGTCTGATAACATTTCCAGCTCCAGCTCCACTTTGTTTCCCACTGTTAAGTGGGCTTCTATCCCTCTGTTTTTATATCCAGTCCCATGACCAAAGTTACAGCACAAGCTACAAGCTCCTTCAGCAAATAAATTTAACACATCTTCATTTGGAAACACATGAGCAAACTATTTGCCAGGGGCTTTTGCTGGAACGTAGCTGCGTTATAATAAAAGTACAGAAGTTGGAAACGTTTTATAATTCATTTTCCAGAGGGAAAAAAAAGCCTCCTCTGAAATATCTTCTGAATCATGTGAAAGTTAACACTTCACCCATGAGTGTCACACAGCTATCGTGTGGCACCTTCAACCTGAGGGAAATGGGCACACGAAGGAGCTGCTGGGACACCCGTATCCGAAAGGAACAACCCTCCCACCTTCCACTTGGCTCCAGAGTGGCCCCCTTTGAGCAGAAAGTTTTCTCTTCTCTTCCATTTAAAGGCATGTGGATGAAGTGCAAAGCAGAGAACTAAAGAACTCTCCTTTCAACATATTTAACCATGGGCTCTGTACTCAGCCCCAGGTCACGGCCACAGCACACCCCTCAAGTGGGCTCTTAGGAAGCAGCAATTGTCCTGGGTGTGCTGAGACTGGGATAGCTCTGGATGAAACAAAAAAATCAACCTGAAATTCTTCACAGACGCCAATTGCTGCTTCCCTTTGCTTCAGCACTAAAGTTAAATGCTAATTTCTCTGCATGATGCCAAGGAAGACAGAGCTGCTGAACCCTCCAACAGAAAAGCTGAGGATTTATCCTGCCAATTAAAAGAATTCTCCAAGAAGAGACACTGTCCTCCTTCATGGCTGAAACAATCTCACAAAAGTTACTCAGACATGGGATGATCTCAAACCAGCCAGCAGGGACAGGCATTTGTGAGGATCTCAAGCACACAGAGTCAGGGGGAGGCAAGTTGAGGAGGCTCAGCCATGTGGAGCCCAGAGGGTCCTACACCCCCCCCACAGCAAAGCAATGTGGGCACACAGCAGGACCACCCTGAATTACCAACTAGCCACACCTCTGATCCCATTCTCCTCTCCCAGGGCTCAGATGACAACCACAGCAGCTCTCCTCAGCACAACTGCCAAGGTGAATCTCGAAGACCTCCAGCCACCCACTGCACTCCTTTTGCTGGGAGGTGGCACCTCTAACCTACAGGGAACAGAGCATTTGAGTTGCTGCTTTAAGCATCAATACACAGCCCAAAGCCATTTGCTCTCAACAGGCTTCTGCAACTGAATTTGGAGTAAACAACAAGAGAATTTCCATCTCAGGTCTTACAGGTTTTATGTTAAAAGGAGAACTGTGTTATCTGTTTTTCTCAAAAGCTAGGACATCACCTGTTAGAATACAGGGACCTTTCCCAGAGCTACTGCCCATCATTTACCCTCATACAATGGCTCAGACAAGGATTTCTGGCTGCCCAGGTCTCAGCAGTTTCCCTTTTGCTCCCTGTTAAGAAACCACACTCAATCTATTTCTCTAACAGGTCACAACGCTCTTTAATAATATGGTGACAAAACCCAGTAAGGACTATTTACAGGGAACTGGTTTACACCTGAAGAACATGTTCCTGCTGCTCAGTGCTCTGTGCTCACTGGAAACCAGCACACACAGCAGTGGGCAAACTCCCCCCCCCCCCCCCCCCCCCCCCCCCCCCCCCCCCCCCCCCCCCCGCCCCACGCCCCCTCCCCCCCCCACCCCCCCCACCCCCCCCCCCCCCCCCCCCCCCCCCTCCCACCCCCGCTCCCGAAACCGCCCCTGGAACAGCAACTGAAGGAAAATGAGATTTGCTTCTTGCACATTTAAAACTGCCAAAAAGAAGGTGAACTGGTGTCATCGCCTGGTCCTGACACTTGTAGCTTTTACCTCCTTACAGACTCTGGAAAAACACAATACAGACAAGTGTTCTGCCCCTATCTGAGAGATTAAAGGACTCTGGTCTCCCACTGCTGGGAAAAACAACACGGCTGGGATGTGGGTGAGAGACCCAATGGCAGCTGCTGTTGTGTCCAAGTTCTGTATCACATCTCCTAGAGAAGGGGATGAGTTTCCATAAATAACTGTTATAAACCCTCCCCTAGAACTCAACAAAAAACTTGAGTAAATCAGAATTGCTCATAAACACTCATTTCATTTCTTAAACCTGCTTCCAAATATTTGCTTGTCCATTAAGACATAAATCTTTAGCTACTGTCCTAAAATAAGAGCTGCATATTCCTTATTTGAGCCAGAACACACTAATTCATCAATGCACTTGGGTTTTATAGAATTTCTTCAAATATAACTAAGATTTGCTGAGAGTATCGTGTGAAAATCTGGTGGGTATTTTTAAGTCAGAAGGCACTGTCAAACAGATCTGGTAGGGAGTTCAGAACCAGATTAGATGTGCTAGTTCTTGCACAAGGCCTACAGTTAAACTTTCTTACAGTTCTTTTTAAAGCAACCAATGAAATGTTTTTGTCTCTAACATTCCAACTGCAGCAACTGAAAGTAAAACATTTTTAAGGATGGAAATACAGAAAACTAACCAATAATGGAGGAAAACTTTCACTTTCCTCGTCACTGTAAAGACAGAGTAAAGCAGAGAGTAAAACCAAGGAAATAGAAGTATCAGTTTTAAGAGAAAGCCTGTTAGTTAATAAATGCTGTTCATTATTAAAGGATAATAAACCAATATCTAGGGTGTGAAAGTAGGTCTAATTGTTCAAGGTGTAAAGTTTATTAATGTTTCTAAAGATTATTCTTTCACCTGTAAAGCATGAGAGGGGAAACCACAGCCATGGCAGAGGCCACACTGTCTACTGGAGAGTGTTTCCCTTTGCACAACAAACTGTGAAGTTCAAAAGCATTTTCTTACTGCCTTTATTATTAATAATAGATGGTTTATATTGGACAGAAATTCTAAAACCAAAACAATATCAAGAGAATGGGAATTGCTCTTATTCCAGCACAACCCATTTACACAGTAAACTGACATCCAATAATCTCACATCTGTGGCTTGACGCAGGGTTCACCTCGTGTTACTAATTTATGGGTTTCCTTACCAGTGCAAGTGGGAAACATGCAAATGCCCACACCCCCCAAAGGGCATACAGAACTTGAGCTATTGTGTTTCCTTTCCTACAACAGCAGTTCATTTCAGGGGCAGAGGACCACAAACAAATAAAAGAGACTGGGTACATCGTCTGTTGTGATTCTATGAAACAAGGATGTTGAAATTAAGGTTGCGATGTACTGGAAAAACACCATATGACTCTAATCAACAACTGAGCCTGGGAGCTACAATTAACCCATCAGCATTATTTATTAAACTTTATGTAACCTCTGAGGTCCCTGAACAGCAGGCACGGGCAGGACTCGACCGCCCGAGAGAGGCAGAGCCATCGGTGTTGGAGGCTTTGTCCATAATGTTTGTCCCCAGTCTTTGTCCCCGGGGTGCCTCAGCTGCTCTGACAACAGCAAATTTAGCAAAGAGGGCAGGACCAGCCATGGAGAGATAGGCTCCAGACAGAGAGCTCAATATATGATGGGTTTTTACTGAGTATCACTTTCCTCCTCCTCCTCCCATGCAGCGTGTCTGATCTCCTGCCCCAGAGCAAGTCCCAGCTGCAGGATGGAGCAGGCAGTGGGAGGGTGCCCCAGGAGGGCATGTCAGGCACTGGGGGATGTACAGCCCCAGCACCCACAGAAGCAGGGACTCAAAAAACAGTTCTTGGTGAGGTTCTTTCAGTTTAAGACCACGATGTACTTTTAGCCAGCCCCACTGCTCAGCCAGGCTGCTTCTGTGGTGGAAGCTCCTCTGCTCCCGTGTTCACAGCAAAGGTGAAACGCAGAACACTGAGAAACCACACACGGGAGCTGGAAGACCCAACTGTGCAGCCCAGAGCCAGAGCTCAGGCAGCCAGAGAGCTAGGTGGGTTTTCATCAAATCCTCCAAAGCTAGAGGGACAAAAAACCCCAAAACACAGCTGATGAATCATCTGCAGCTCTGCAACCTTCTTCACCTTAAGATGCACCAAGAAAAGAGTCCAAACGCACCAGTATAAAACAATAGAGAGTAGAGTTAAAATATGAATCACCAAGAAAAAGATTATGAAAAAACAGATTTACTTGGCATTAGCCCAAGTCTGCACATCATCTCGTGTCACCTTTTCACAGGAGATGTTCCAGGTGGCAGAAAGCAGGAAGAAAACAACCCAAGTGAGAGGTGGGTCAAGACTACATCTAATTCATCAGATTCTGAAGTGATGCATCCTTTCAAAGGTCACGTTCCAGAGACTCACAGGCCCAGACTGACATTAACACACACAAAAGCAGCATTAGCAACAATACAGAAGCCAAAAAAAACCCCAAACAAACAAACAGTTCAGTGAATTAAAGTCAAATCCCCACAGCCACCACAGATGGACACAGCTCCCTCCTCCTCCTCCTCCTAGGCTAGGTCAGGAGTCATCACCTCCTCTCATCAAACTACACAAAACACCTAGCAGTGGGTGTGCTGATTTCTAAATACCTCTTTATTCATTCTGTCAGGAATCTTATGCAAGCAAATGCTGAAGTACTAGGAAAAATGCAAACAGGAACCCAGAGGCCCACGTATAACTACAAAATGTCCCACTTTTCAGAGGCAGTTTTCTTGCTTGGGAAACCCTGAGCTTGGGGACTAACTGAATTAACACCATTCTGTCTCCAGGAATGCTTAAAATACCTCGATGGCTTCCATATGCTCACTGGTGGTGTGCTAGAAACACACTAGCTTGATTCAAGCCCATCTGTATTTCAATTGGATGTTACTACTCACATCAAAAAGCTGCCCTCTAACTAAGGATTTCAGAGCCACTTGACACATCTGCCAAATTCACAGCATCCAAATGTACGTTTAATGTTGTAAATGGGACTGTGGTCAGGATGCTGAGAATTTAATGCTCCTGGATCGGTCCCCACTCTTGAATATGGAGAGTTAATGCTTCTTTCATTTGCTGTCACACTTACAACCCGGATCAATGAAAATCTAGACCATGACTAAAAATAAATTCCTAACCTCAATTCTCCAAGGAGCCTCTGCTGCAGAGATTTCAAAGGAACATTTGCTCACTGTGACCAGCCTAACAGTTTCTCCTCCTTAAACCTCCTACCAATGAGTCCCTCCAGACTGAGGAAGGGTGGAGATACCCTTTGATTCTCAGTCTGATTTCATTTCAGAGAGAACTCTAAGGTTTTACAGCTAGGGATAAGCCACTGCAGCTGAAGCTGAGAAGGTCTGTCCATCAGAGCAGCGTGACACTGCACCGCAGAGCTGTCAGGTCATTTCCCAGAGCAAACAAGTCTGAAGAGCTCATCACCCTTGATTTGAGCAGATTTCTACCCTAGGAGTTCACCAAATACTACATAACTGCTACAATTGTCACTGAAGAGAGTTCTGTGCCATCAGCTCCAATCTGAACCACTAAAGCTGCACCGGACACTTTAAATCAACAAAGCAGATTACACCCACCGCTGCACCAAGCTTAAAATTACTACTATTGCCCTTTCACTTAACCCCCCCTCCAAATCATGCTTAGAAATCAAACCCCACGTTTGAATAGCTGCAAGAACACCAGGCACAGACACACAGACACAGGGGGCCAAGTGAGAGGCGATTTCCAGGTTGTGCTGGTTGAAACCTCACTGCTTAACCCTTGCACTGCACCCCTGTGCCAGTCCAATGTCCTTCTGAGCTGTCACCTTTATCCCATTGCCCAGCCCTACACCAGTTGGTGCCAACACCATGAAGAGAGGTGGTGATGTGCTGTGACAGTGTTCTTGTTCTGTTGAGTAATTTTACACAAGTTTTACAGTCATGCATCTAATTCACACCAGAGCAGCTGTTAAAATGTTAATTGGGTGAGTTTCACAACCCTCTGGCAAAGCCTTTGCCTTCATCACACTTGGGCCTCAGGGTGGGTTACTACAGCTCCATCAGGTGGCTCTGTGTGGGCTGGATAGGACAGGTTCATCAGACAGCTCCACGTCAGCAGGTGAATGGCCACAGCCTTTCCCCACACCCAGTGGAGCTCCAGCCATCAAACACTATTATCAGGCAGGTAAAACCACCCCGTGCAGACACTTATTATTTCCCTTATCACTCTATTTCAGAACAGCAAAGCTGCCAGACCCTGCCCTTCACATCATTGCTATTTACATCTGATTGCAGCTGTGGCTGCACCTACCTGTGCCCACGACACACCTCCAGTCTCCCAGGGCTTCTCCTCCTGGCACCGAATAACCAGCTGCCCTCAGGGTGCCACCTCCAGGCTCCAGCACTCACCCCCCAAGCCTCGGTGGACTGGGAGTGATGCCTTTGCCTGGGAAGTCTCTAAATGTCCAAGAGTTTTCCCAGTGACTTTGTCTGATGCTCAGTGTGCAGGCAGCATTTTGGGCGTGTTTGTGATATCAGAGCCAGGTTAGATTGCATTGGGGGTCAAGTTTAGCAACTGCTCAAGTTGCATCAGATTTTTCAGGATCAATTCATGTTCAGGCTCCTCAGAGGCAGAGCAAGAGTGGGTGGAATGGACAATCATATTGAGAGGGGCTGTCTTTTTAGCAAGGCTTGTTGCAACAAGACAAGGGGTGATGGTTTTAAACTAAAAAAGGGGAGATTTAGAAATAAAGAAGAATTTTTTACACTGAGAGTGGTGAGACCCTGACCCAGGTTGCCAGAGAGGTGGTTGATGTCCCATCCCTGGCACCATCCCAAGTGAGGTTGGCTGGGGCTCTGAGCACCTGCACCTTGCAGGGGAGTTGACTAAATGGCCTTGAAAGGTCCCCTCCAACCCAACCCATATAATGACTCTGTGATACCATGAGCCCTACAAGCAGGGTTTTCTAAGTGGAAATGCCAACAGTTCACCTGCCATAGGCACAGAGGTAGCACAGCTGGAATAAACATTGCCACGCACCAAAAACGTTAGACAACAACGAAGCAAAAGAAAATTAAAGAATGAGATCCACAAGACAAAATCTTCTCTTTTCAGGCTGGACTTCTCACTTTGCTGGCATCAAAACCAAACAGCACTGGCAAACGTTGCAGATGCTCTGCCTTCAGCACCACCAGCAAGAACATGTCATTTGACAGCACAAACCATGACCAGGTTTCCAGCCCCAGGCTGAAGGACAGTGACAGGGAGCACCCACTGCCTCCCAGGACAGAAGCACAAGGCAAGGTCAGGCTCAGACTTTCTTCTGTCTTGAACCAGGCTTTGCAGCAGATGGTTAAGGTTATGCCTGAGCTCTTTGTACAGTTGCAGATGCCAGTTTTCATGGCCAATAGCCAGAAGGATAATAAACAGCACTAGTTCTTCTTAGCATGCCAATCACCTGAAACCCCTTTCAATAAACACGTTCTAGGCTAGAAAAAAACCTCCATGTGTCTTAGATGGGAAGGACATTGTCCAACTGTCATCATTTTCTAGGGAAACAACTCTAAATGAAACTCACTTTTGATTTATTTTGGCAGCTCAACTTCTGTTTATTATTCATTGGTTACAAAAGAATATTACGGGACTTTGATAACTCAATTGGAGTCTTGCAGAATCTGTGACATGACTTTATTTTTAAATACATAAAAGTATGCAGCTTAAGGCACAATATTTAACCCTCATCCATTCACCACCTTAAAACACACTGAAATCTAACACTAGTTTGCTCATATTTCAGAATAATCACCCATTCATCAAAAAAACCCAGGAGATAAAAGCTTAGCCATGCAGGAGAGAATTACTATAATGGAAAGGTGGTGCCTACAACACCAGGGATTGTGACACCAAAAAGCCCCAAATATTTTATAGACTTAGGCCTTATTAGTTATGAGCTTGTGGTGATTTTCCTCATCTGCTCTTACAGCTCAGTCAGTGCTGTCCTGCAGCAGAGGCACCTCAACAGCAACCTCTGAGCCAGACCTGGGGGGCTGTGGCTGAGGAAGCAGTGTGCACTCTGAGGTCTAGAAGTGAGCATATATTTAAATAAATATAAATTTTATTTTTTAAAATGAAATAGAAGTGCCTACAGTAGGAGATCTGGAGGCACCGACTCCCTTACTGTAGTGTGAGACACAATCTATGTCAAACAAGCCACCTCCACACAAACAGGCAGAGAGAGGCTGAAGCAACAGAGCTGCTTACTACCCGTGTTTATGCACACAGTGCTCACCACCTCCCTGCCCTGGGGCTGACACTGCTTGTAACCCAGCACTCCCAGAGCAGAGAGGACAAGCTGCTGACTCCAATGACACCATCTACCAGCTGTCCTGTAGCTCAGGACACCACCAGCTAAACGGGCACTTAAGTAGCTGGGATGAACCCTCTGCCTTGGAGTGCCACGCTGCCCACTGCTCTCCTCTGCCACGTGCAGCACCCCCATCACTCTCTTCTGCTCACCATCCATCTTCATCTCTTTCTTCCTCCCTATATTGATTCTGCAAAGTGTTTCCTGATCTCTATTCAGAGAAAAAAAGGCAAAAAATAATATTTCACATACTTCCATCTATGACCTTGTCAAACCCAATAACCTGTGGGCATTTCTCCACGCCAGACACATCCTCCTCCTTCCACAGGCTCCAACCCTGCCAGACACTGCAGCACACACAGGGCAGGCAGCCCGAGCCTCCCCACAGCCACAGAGCTGGGCTGTTTATTTTTACACACACTGAGAAAGGACAGCACTGCTTACCAGAGGATGGGATGGCTAATTGAGCTGTCTACTGCTGTGCTGGATTCAGGCTGGGCAGCAAGAATATATTTGTATTCTTTAACCACAGCAGCTGCCAGCTCTTTTCTTGCATTGCTGTAGTTACGAAAAAAAACCCAAACCCCAACAGATTACTGTTCTCACAGAGCAGAAAAGCAGGAGCCAACCAAAGCAATCCAAGTTATCAACCAAGTATCTTCAGACAGTATCAATCCAAGTATCTTCAGCCATGAGAAACATGCAAGGCTTATCCCAGACCAGAAAACATCCCTTTTCTCTTCCCTTCAACACTTAACTCTGTTCTAGCACTAATTTAGACAGACCCTGACACAGCAGCGACAAACCAATCTTTGATTTAAAACACAGCCTTTGCTCCCTCAGTTTCATTTATTCTGGGCATGTGTGCACACAGGACAGGAAGGGGAAGATGGACCAGAGATAACACAAAGAAATATTATTTCTATTTCTTTTTTAGATTCCACAGATGCTGTCAAGAGTTAAACGACTGCTAACACAGAGGCTGCTTTACTACAAGGACAAAAGCCTGATAGGTGAAGCAGCTTCAGCCAAAGAGCTAGTAAAGACATGTCATCAACTGTCAAAAAAATGACAGCCTGTCCATGCAGAAGGTTTTGCAATAAACACAACTAAAGGGTGACAAATAAAACCGCATGGAGTGTGTTAAGCGCTCAGTGGAAAAATCTATGGGAAGCTTTTTATACTGCACCCTAGGGCAGAGAGGAAATTATGCCACAACTGGGCTGCAGCTCTGAGCAAGGTCAGTCAGCCCAGACTCCAGTTCAGCAGAGGTTCTGAGAAAAACCTTCCCGAGAACAATCAGATGGCACTGGCTCCCCAGAACCAGGAGGCACAGCTTGAACTGCGGATTGTTAGCACCGAACCACGGCAGCTCCTGCATTCCCAGCCTCTCCCAAGGCATCCGAAATAGCCCAAGTCTGGGACTCCCAAGGAAAATTTGGTTACGCCCTGCAGAGGAATGTTCCACCCACGACTGTTGTTTCCTCCCATAAAAGGATCATTAGGGAGATAATTTCTGAAGCTCATGGTATTGTCTACAGATTGGACTGAAATATCGCACCAGGAAGGGGAAGCCAAATGAGCCAGGCTATTTTAAGGCTTTTGCATTTGGAGGAAATTCTAGGGCAAAATTTCAAAAAGGCAGATGCTTTGAACTGGGAAATGTTACACTTTGTGGAGAAGGGAGCATTCCTGTCTTTAGAGCTGCTTAAATAACCCTTTTGGAGCCACATCTATCTGATCGACTTTATTTTTAGATTTAGAATCTGCTTTTTCAGACACCTAAGTACCATTTTATATGAACATGTGCATGTGATCAAGGTTATTTGAGAAACAGTTTCAAATTAAAGACTTGACTATAAAAATCTACTCTTACATCCTTCTCACACCTACAATTCACCTCGAAGACCTGCTCAATCATCTCAGCACCACAGTGGAGCACAGAAGTGTTATCCCCCCATCAGCACTGCCACATTACCAGCCAGATGGGAGCAGGAGATTTGATCACTGGGAGTACAGTGGCTGGATCTGCAAATAGGATTCTGAACTTACCTCTAAGGTCTCCTTTTCCATATGGAGCATGGAAAACACATTCCCATAGCTGCCTACTGCATATTCCCACTGGGTCTGAGTGGGATTTAGGTTGCTCTAAGTGGGAGAATAACATGCAGCACTCCTCAGACATGTCTCCACTGGCAGCACTCCCTCACCACCAAGGATCAGTAAAATGTTATCCTGCTCTCAAAACCAAGGCTGGGCTCCCCTCTCCTGGACGGCTGCAAAGGTGCAGCTCTCCACAAGGCTCAGCAAAGCACAGCTCCTCCACACCAGAGAAGCTGCTTTGCTGGGCTCAGGAGCTAAATAACACCTTCTCCAAAGAGAAAGCAAGTTGGTAAAGGAAAAATACCCTTGGTTTGTCTTCTGGGAACCTTACTGGGATCACTGAGCTCCCAATACGCTACCAAAGAGATCAGACAGATTGATGGTAGGTCCCAGGGATTTGGGCAGCACTTGAAGCAATGGCATGAACAAGATTCCCAGCTTCATGCTTGGCAGTTCAGGCTGATTGGAGATGGAAAAGCCAAAGATGAGCTTCCTGAACCAGCTTCTGCACCCACAGCACATGGTGCTCCCTCTCCTGCAAGGGCAGCTGGGATACCACTGGCAGGTGTGTGCAGCTCCCCTGCCCCATGCCAAGGTGGGGCAGGCAGGGCTCAGCTACACCCACCCCGCTTCCAACTAAACAAGATATTTCTTCCTGCTGAGGCTTATGTTTCCTTTGGAAGGAAGTCAGAGATTGGAAGGATGTTTATACAAACTACAGTTTACTCTCCAGACAAGAAGGACTCTCACACCAGGCAGGCAATGCTGGCTAAAGCAGGGTAGTTTGTATTGTAAGGAGGGAACTCCATTGAAGAGGCTTTTGCAAAACACCTTCCAGGTCCAACCTTGCAATAAAACACACAGAACCCTGAGCTCCTGTTGCAACTCAAGCAGCTACACCATCAGAGTTCATACAGATCATATGTGTTTTTACTTATAACACATGCTTTCAAGGACACGTCTGATTCCATCACTCTTCTCTGCTCTCAGTGTGTCAAGGGCTGGAAATAAGTCCAAAGCCAGGAAGGGCTTTTCCAGTAGCTGCTCTGCTCCAAGTACTCAGGTTCTGGGATTCTACTGAGTCCTAAAGGGTGCAGATGCCTCACAGGGTAAAAGCCTCACGAATGGGAAAAGCTATCTGAACATAAAGCTGTTTTTGTGACTGGGTTTTTTTCTTTGTCTCAAACCTACTGCAAAACCCAGTTGTCAACTTGTTCTTTATTAGCCCAGGGTGGTTTGTGTCATGGTAACTATGATAAAATGCAATAATGATCTTCATCCTGGGCTTCCTAAGGGAGATGTTCACAGGATGACAACTATCTATCCATCTGCTTCAAACAAATTTTGCAGAGTGTAAAGACTGGTCTTGAGGATACAAATTTCCTACAAGTTTAATAAGAAAAAAATGTCAGAAGAAGAAAGAACTTATTTTTACAAACTACTATTAGAACAGGTAAAAAAAAAAACCCTTTCAACAGCACTGATTCCTTCCTAGTGGAGCACTGACTTCTCTTAAAGGCACTTTCCTTTCACTTGCCTCAAAACAATTTCTTTCCAGACACAGGAAAATCACAGAATTGCACATACGAGTGTGAAATGGGGACTTGGACTGGAGACACCGAAATAAAAATTTCACAGCATTTCACATTCAAACAGTTCTTATCAGAGAACTAACACTTCTGATAGTTGAATAGTTTCAGGATTTTTTAGGATTTCTTAAACAACTGTTGTGCTTCTGGGAGACTGTCTGGCCTTAGCCCATCGAGTCTGTGCAGCTGTGAGCTCTGGTGTCTGTCTAAAAGTTTGCTTCTACCTTGCAAAGCAGCAAAGTGAGGGAAAACAGGAAATTTCACAGCTAAACATAGGAGTATTTGTGATTAACTGCAGCTCCAGGCCCCTTGGAAGATGCCCTGCCCACACACACTGCATGCACACACACGTTTGAAGGTTTTTACTCGGACAGTTCATTGGTTCCTTTAGAACCAAATGAAGGGCTGCACAGACAGCCCTGCTTCCCACAGCAGGATACTGTCCAAGTCCGTCTCAACACGCTTTGCAGAACTTCAAAGGGATTAAAGAGTAAGAAAGCACAGACATAAGGCTCTAAACAAAGCTCACTGAATCTCCACCAGAGACAGTTCTGTTACCCTGCAAGCCTGTGGCACTGCTTTTGCTCACCTCCCACCACATGCACCCCTTAGACCTGCAAGTCCCGAGGCACTCTGGGCAATTCTCACCCACAGCTCTTCTCAAGCACTTTTTGGTGGTTTTCTCTGCATTTATCACAGTGAATAGACCCAAAATGTTACCACAGCACCAGCTTTCCAATCATCTCCAGACTCTCCAAGTACTGTACTAGTTCCCACTCCCCCCTTAATTTCTGTAATTGCCACCCCACTGACTCCTGGTCTCATCCCCATGCTGTGATCACAAGCTGATGCTCTGAGACACAGCACAGCCCAAGCACAGCCCCAACACAAGCACTGAACTAGTTCTGCTGGCAGAGGGAAGCAGCTTGCATTTTTTTGGAAAGCAATACAAAGGCAACAAATAGGTGAGTTAAATGATTCACTCCAGGCCAGACTCCATGACAGAGATAGGATGGGAAATCCATGCCACTGGCTGTGGCAGCAAGAGGTGGAAAACAGAGCCAGCCGTGCTGGTGAGGGGATGACCCAACCCCATCCCCACAGACTAGTCTTCAATCTGCTATTAAAATATAAGTCAGGGTTGACACCATGGAAAGTGGCACAAGTGATGATTCCAGGAGTTAATGTTCCCGGGCTAAACCAGGACACAGGAAATGCAGCAGCACTGGGGGACACCTCAGGAACAGCAGGATGAGCTCAGGAACTCTGCAGCCATGGCTGTGCTGCTCAGCACTGCACCCTGAGCAAACATCTGTCCAGCAAAAGACAAGTGAAAACCTGACAGCTTAATAAGGTGTGCAAGATGAACTGGCAGCCAGTCATTAGGCTTAGTCACCAGCAAGTCAGGATACTTCAGCAAACAACCTAGTTAAAAGGCTAAATAGCCTTTTATTGATCCTTACTCAGTAGCAAATGGGCTTGTACCTATTTAATCCTGTTCATTTCATCATTAGCTTCAGAGTGGCACAACCACACGCCTCCTGGTTTGGCTTTTGATTATTTTAATCAATTCCTCATTCACTTCCCTTTGGAGGGTGTTCAGAAAGCAGCTGAAACAGCTGTTCAGTGAGCAGAGAGACCAGAAACACCTCCCTAACAACGAGAACAGGTCTCTGCTTGCCAGAGCCATTCCTCAGTTCAGCATCAGCAGATGAGAATCCCAGCATGGCTGGAGAGGAGACACACTTACCTGCCTCCCATCCTGGCCCACGTTGGTCTGTCCTCTCACTACAGTTCGAATGTTGTCGTCCAACCTCCTGGAGAAAAGAATGGATAGTGTCACACATCTGCCCAACCCAAACAAGTGTGGGGACCTCGAGAGCACAGATTTCATGTGAAGAAGCTGGTATCACCAATACTGAACTCACTTCCCCACCTCACACCCCCTGTAGCACATCACCAGCTCACATAATTTAAAACTGCTGCAAAAATTAAATTCCATTCCCTAATTTAATCAGGGCTTCTTGCATTTCTCTTCCCTTAAGCAATATTGGCAGTTTTTCCCTGGCTGTTTTCATTCCCACTTTGCACATATTAAAGTGCTGTCTCAGTCACTTCAGGTTGGTAACACCAAACTGCACAGAAAAATTTAAGTATTTCCTGCACACATCTTTATTTTGTACTTTTGGTACCAATAATAAAAACAAAACAAGCCCAAGCACAAAATGAGATGTTTTACAATTCCCATTTTGACCTCACAAACATAACAGATTTTCAGCAACGAAATCTTCAGGGTAGTTTGTTCTCTCAGCCTCCAGACTGTAGCAAAATCTGACACCTGTTGATTCTTAGTTCAAAGCTCTACTTTGTAACCCATCAGCTAAATGAACCTGAAAGGCATCTACTGTACAACAGGGACAAAGCATAAAAGAATAATTATAATTAAAGAGTAATTTTTGTCACTGCTCCACTGTTCATGCCTTTTAAGCAAATCAATTCCCATCAGCTATAGTGCAGAGGCTGCATTTATGAAGCCTCAGGGACAACTGAGAGCAGTGACAAGGAGGAACATTTACCTTATTTTCAGTCTGATCTTGTTCACAACTTCATCGATGTTTGCCAAAGACTACAACATGGAAAAAAGCAAGAAAAAAAAAAAGTAAATTGGAGAACTTTTTACTGCAGTCCATGTCACCTGTGGTACACAACACCTTCTCATACAAGAGCAATGACTCTGTTTTACAGCCAAAAGAACTGAGACACCTGCAGCTTCACTGATCCTCGGGTCACATAATGAAAAGCAGCAAAATCACAGAATAGTTTGGGTTGGAAGGGACCTTTAAATTTCATTCAGTCCAACCCCCCTGCAGGGAGCAGGGGCATCTGCAACTAGAGCAGGTTGCTCAGAGCCCCAGCCAACCTCACCTGGGATCGTTCCAGGGATGGGGCAGTGACCACCTCTCTGGGCAACCTGGGGCAGGCTCTCACCACCCTCAGGGTAAAAAACCTCTCCCTTCTCTCCCATCTAAATCTCCCCCTTTTAGTTTAAAACCATCATCCCTTGTTCTGGCACAACATAAAAAGTCCATCCCCATCTTTCTGACAGGCCCCTTGAAGCACTGAAAGGCCACAAGAAGGTCTCCCCAGAGCCTTCTCTTCTCCAGGTTGAACACTCCAACTCTCCCAGTCCTCCAGATCACTTTTGTGACTCTGGTTGGAGCCCCTCAGCCCTGCAGGTCCCAGAAGTTCCCTGCCACCCACCCAGCCTCGAGCAAACAGAAGGCCCCCGAGCACTGCCTGCTCAGCTCCACAACCACAGTGACCTCCAGTGGGCAACGGGGACAGAGCCCAGAAACCCAGCACAGAGGGCAGGGGGGCCTGGCTGCTGCTGGAGCTGCAGGGGGGCACAGCAGGGGAAATTCCTCCCTGCTGTTGACAGGGTAAAAGCCAAGCCATCACCACCAGCAAATCAACTGGAAACGGCTGAAAGCTCAAAAAGCTGGTGCTGCAGAGGATGTTAAACATGGTAAACATCAGAGCTGCCTCACAATCCAACCTTCAGCTGCTGGAATGTCTCTTTTTTGCAATAGATTAGTCCAAAACTGCCCCTAGGGGCTGATTTGGGGAAGACAAACAACAGATATGAACCTGTGGTAACCTCATTCTTTACATCTCAAAAGAAACAACAGGTTTCCAAGAGGGATGGCTCTCCAGTGACAATGCACAGGCAACACCTGCCTTGTTCAGCTGGACCCCTTGAAGATTCACCAAGGATTAATACACTACATGTTAGGAAATTTATATACAGAGGTTTCTCTTGCAGTAAAACAAATTTACTTCTACAAATCAAAGCAAGACTTTTACTGCAGCAAGTACTTTGGGGGGAAAGGAAGCACATAATGGCACAAGATGTGAATTTAAGAAGTGATTATCATCACAGCCTTACTACCTGGGCTGCTGATTAGTACAGGTTTAAACAAGCCCTTGGTCATTTACTATCAGGTCACTTCCCACATGGAGAGGGCTGTACTGTGAGCACTACTTACTTGCTCAGTGGGAAAGAGACTATTAATATACTCCACAGCGTTGAAATCTGCTCTGTCCAGTGGATCTTGGCTGGGAAATACCTGGAGAGAGGGAGGAAAATGATGACAATCAGCAACCCATCCCAGTTCATTTCCATCTACACCTTCTAACTACTTCAGCACCTGCTTCCCATTGTGTTTGAGCCTTGTTCTAACAGTGCCCAGAGAAAGCAGTCAGGCCTCTGCCCAGGGGTGAAGCAGCTATGTGCTCTGGGGGTCTCTGGCCTGGGTGAACCCAGGTAACAGAGGGTTGTGTTGCCACAGTTGCCCAGCACGATTGAGCACGTGCAAGGAGCTCCTGAGACTGAGGATTTGCTCTTTACAGCCACGTAGCAAGAAACAAGATGAATTAAGAAATGGTTGTACAAGTTCTCTGGAGACTTGAGCTTGCCGCTTTCAAGAGAAAATTAAAAAAAGGAGAAACAGAATCTGCCAAATGGTTACTCCTAGCCATGGGAAAGGAGAAAGAGCAGCTGTAGTGCAAACAGATCTCTCCTCAGCAGCAGCTCCAATGATACCAACGTGGCTGCCAGGCTTTGGTTTATATCCCCTCAGACTAAAACGTGCCACGTTCCCATCTCTGCTGCCATCTTCATTCCAGACTTACACAGCCACCAGCTCTGCACTCAGGGCAAAACTCCACCTTGCAAACAAGTAGCTCACCCTGCTCATACTGCAGCAGCACCCTCATCACCAAAAGCTTTCACAGAAACCTGGGCTGCCTGGCACTCACAGCATTCACAGGGGGTTACACATTTTGCAGTGTCACAACAGTGTTTTTTTGAGACTGTTTAAACAAGAGCAACTTCTTCCTGCAAGTGGCCTCTGCAGCAGCTTTCCCAAAGCTCCTCCTATGGCCAAGGAGAAGCAGGCAGCAGCTCAGTGCACATGAGGTCAGGCCTGAGTGAGGAAGATGCCAGTAGCCCATCATGAGTGCAGCTGCAGTGTCACATCCAGCCTGTCCTGCTCTGGGCTCACAGCTCCTGCAGGTTCAATCAGTCCCAAATCTCCACAAACACCACCAGCAGGGATGGAAGATAAAGGCTGGTCAGGAGCTCCACTCAAACCACAGCTAGAGATCAACACTGCAGGCAGCTGGCCCAGCTAAAGTTGTGACCCTTAGGTCTTTGTCACAAGCCATTACCAGAAATGCCTACCCCAGGTCTGCTGGAGCACCAGGCTGCGTGTGCTCCCTGCCCTGCAGGAGTCAGCTGAGCCAGTTCTCATTTAACCAGAACTTGGCAGGTTTTGCCCAAAGCTGATGAAGGAACAAGGGGTTACTGGGTTGTGAAACACCAGTGAGGAAGCAAAGGGAAGGCTGGAGGCAGCTGTCATTCTCACATCCCCCTTTGCTCAGGATGTGAATATCTGCCTGCAGCCCTATTACCTCTTAAAATAACTCCAGCAGGGATAGGGTGGATTTGTGATTGCTCAAGACAGCCTTGAAAAGACGAGTTTTACCTCAGAGACATTCAGTGCTTGATGAAAATGTCACTAGGCAACCTTCTTTGGTGTCATGTTTGAAACGATACCAGGCGTCTCTGGCTTTCAAACAACGAGGCTCTGTGAAGAGCAGAGGACTCTTCTGGACAAGCTCCAGGCCTCCTCTGGAAGCTGGCATTTAATTTAGCAATTCTCAAAGTTTCAGCAAAAATTACTCAAGAGTTTAGTGGCAGGTGTGCAAACCCCAAGCAAAGGTAGCAGTACGTGGGGTGTTTCATAGTTTGGAGTAGCATTTCAAAGCTGGCACAGCATCCAGAGAGAAACTGCCCGACCTCCCTCACCTTCTGGTTCCAGGCTCCTCTGGGATACTGTGCCAGCCACCATGGGCTGCCCTGGTTCTTTGAGGAGAAACACCAAGTGACCCACAAGCCTAAACATCCCAGAACCCATGAAAACTACAGTGATACTTTGAGAACTGCTGTTGCTGCCCACAGACCTTCTCCTGCAAGAAAGGTTCTTCAGTGGGCAGGGCTGGCTGAATCAGGGCACGCTGACTCTGATGGACACGTGATTTTACCCCCAGCTCTCACGGGCTTTTGCTGGGCTCCAAATGTCACAGAGGTTTTTAGAAGGACTGGGGCTGCAACACATCACGTCAAGCTACGATGATTAGATTATCTTGACTTATAATTGCAGGCTGTTTGCTTCCATTAAGATGCTTTACATATCAAGCGACAAGCATTCAATCAGAAGACAGAGAAAGGCCTCACAACAGTCAATGATGCCCCACATTCGTCAGCAGTGATGACGAGATGAGATCTGCTCAGCTGCGGCCAACCGCAGGACCTGCCCTCGCACTGCCCAGGAAGGCGACAACCCCCCCAACACCTGCCGTGATCACCGGAGCCCGACCCAGCGGGCAGCGCAGCCCCAGAACAGCGGCTGATCTCGCAGGGGGCTCTTCCCACACGTCGGGCACCTGGGGCCGCGGCCGCCTCCAAGTACGGCCCAGCTCGGGCCCGGCAGCGGAAGGCTCGGAGCTCGCAGGGGGGCACCGGCGGAGC
>JANHGL010007888.1:0-12742 GCA_024611195.1 Ceyx melanurus | reverse complement strand
TGGGAAGCAGTTGTTTTCTGAGGGGGTGGGGGGGCCCTGGCACAGGCTGCCCAGGGAGGGGGTGGAGTTCCCGTCCCTGGAGGGGTTTCAGAAAGGAGCTGCCCTGGTGCTCAGGACATGCTGTGGGGGAGGCTTGGAGGGGGCTGCTGTTTTTACTTCTAATGGTCGGGTCTTTAGGTGTTTTTTGTTCTCTGGACTGGGTGATCCAGGAGCTCCTTTCCAACCGTGGACATTGTGAGATCTCTGAGACACCAGGGCAGTCACACTGGAAGCACTGGCACTGGCAGCACTGGCAGCACTGGCACGTGGCTCAGCAGTGGCTCCATCTCTGGCCCTTGCCTGGTCTCCTGAAGGGACACTTGCATCTGCCCCATTAGCTTTGCTTGGCTACAGCTTTGTAAACAACTCAGACAGTCAAACAGAACTTCTCCCAGTCTTGTGTTCAGTTAAACACAGCCCTGGTTGGTTTTTGACTCTGGCCAAATCTGGGTTTACTTTCTGGTTCTTTGCTGATGAAGCAGCCAGATGACCTTGCTGCTGCTTTCTGTGTTGCCCATTCTTTTTGAAGGGTCTGCAGAAATCTCTCCCAGCCCCAGGGTGCAGCTCCCAGCCCTGGCAAAGCCTGCACAGGAGAGGTGGGTGCCTGGCCCAGCTGGCAGGGAGGAGATCCTCCTGGGCCTCGCCTGTGTTTTGCCAGCAGATGGCAATAGGTGTAACCAAGTTGCAGAGCAGATCTGATTCCTGCCTGTGCCCGAGATGCTCTGGTCTGTGCCCAGCTCTGCCCTGGGTGACCCGTGTAACTGTGGGCCACACAGGAGAGGTTTCCTCTCACCCAGCAGAAAGGCAGGTGACAAACTGCTCTTGCAAGGTTCTGCTCTTGACCTTTCTGCCTGCAGAGTCTGAGGGCCCAGAAAACCCAGCAAGGATTTTCTGTGTTCCTTGAAGTATTTTCCACGTGTGCACACCTGCTGGTGCTCCCCTTCTTCACACAGATCATCACACAACAGGTTACCTTTGCCCTGCTGCAAGCTTTGCTCTCCCAGCACCTGAGGTTTGGGGCTCCTGTGGTTCCAGTCACCCTGACAGCATCATGGGGCTGGCAGGGTGCTCTCTGCCAAGCTGGTTGTGTTGGGGCATTTCAATCCTGGCCAGATGTTGCCATGTTAATCATCGTGGGATGATGCTGCCTTTCTAGGATAAATCCCAGAGTAACCTTCAGAACACCATCAGTCCAGCCAGTGCCTGCCCAGGGAGGTGCTCATCTGGCAGAGATGATGTTCTGTGGTGTCTGGAGACTTGTCAGTTGTGCTCAGTACCACAGACTAACACCACAGGAATTTGATTTTTTTTCTGCCATAAGCCCCTTCCTGTTATTTCCCTACATTTTTTTTGTCATGGAAGGTGTTGAGCTAAGACCTGTCATCCTTCCCTGGAGTGGTTCAGTCAAGTCACAGCCTCTTGATTTCTGCAGGTTAGCTTGCTCACTCCAAAAGGTGGGGGAGGCACAGGAGCTGAGAATCCCTACTGGGGAGGAAGGCATTTCATGGTCTGAGTGGGCATGTGATGATTCCTGTCTCCTCTGTGGCAGGCTCAGGGGAGCTGCCAGCACCAGCACTGCACAGAGCTCTGCCAAGGCAGCCAAGGGGCAGGCTGTGGTTATGAGAAGTGGCTGTTGCAGCCAGACACCCAGTTCCAGGTCTTTCTTCTCAACAGCCAGAAGTGTTGTGTTCTGAGTGTCTGGAAAAGGTCACACCTGACTCTCCAGCATGAGGGGGAGGGTGGTTTGGAGTCACCACGTGTGCCTCCCCATCAGGGCAGGCTGGTGCTGCCAGACCCAGTGTCTCCACAGCCTGAGTCTCCATCTCTGCTTCCTCCCCTGCAGGCTTTCGGCTGAACGCCTCCTCCTGGCCCATGTTCCTGCTGAAGACTCTGAATGGAGCAGAGATGGCTCCTGTCCGGATCTTCCACAAGGTGTGTTCCTGTCCCCTCTGTCACACACCCCTCTGCTGTGTGCCCTGCACTGCAGAGCACCAACACCCAGCTGGTGGCCCTGGGGGAGCTGCTGCCCTAGGACAGAGCTGTGCCCTCCGTGGCTGGGTTGTAGCAGGGGCAGGGTGCAGGCAGAGATCTGCTGACACAGGGTTGGAGCGATGTGCTCCTTGCCCACGTGGGCTGCAGGTGCTGCTCAGAGGCAGGAATTCAGCTGGTGGGAGCCAGCACCTCCCCGAGGCTTCAGAGCTTGCCAGGGGTGCAAATCCTCAGGGGTTGTATCTCACAGTCTGAGTGGGGCCAGAGCAGAGTGTGTGCTGGGGGCTGCTGTGGGGGTGGCTGTAGAGTACCTCAGGTGAGGAGAGTGAGGCAGAGCCAGCCCCAGATGAGGGTGGGTGGCAGATCTCCCACCTGTCCAGCAAGGTGAAGGAAGAACGATGGTGAGACCTTGTCACAGCTCAGGTGATAAAGTGAGAGAATCCTACAAAGACTCTTCTCTTTGGAGCTTTATTTCTTGCTGGGGCAGCGTGACAGAGCTGTCCCAGGGAGCAGAGTTCACACAGCACTGTCTGGATCCACTCCAGCAGCCAGGTGCTGGCAGAGAGGTCAGTGGTGACTTCATTGCCTCTGGATGGAAAGGGCACGTGGGTGAATAGCTGGGCCAGGGGGTGCACACCTCCTGGGGTTCAGCCCCTGCCCATGTGGCTGAGTAGCTCAGGGAGTGCACACCTCCTGGGGTTCAGCCCCTGCCCACTAGCTCCCTTCCCCTGCTGGTGGAGGAGCCAGCCCTGGTCTGGGGAGCCACTGGCACCTCCTCTGAGCGCACTGTCGACTTCTCCTTGTAGGAACCACCATCTCCATCCCAAAACTTCTTCAAGACAGGTATGAAGCTGGAGGCAGTGGACAGGAAGAACCCTCACTTCATCTGCCCGGCCACCATTGGGGAGGTGAGAGGCTCTGAGGTCCTCATAACATTTGATGGCTGGAGAGGTGCCTTCGATTACTGGTGCCGATATGATTCCCGGGACATCTTTCCCGTAGGCTGGTGCTCGCTGACTGGAGATAATCTGCAGCCCCCTGGAACAAAAGGTAAGGCCCAGGTTGCTGCTCAGCTCCCTTCCTCCTCCACTCAGTTGTCCAGGAGCAGCAGAACGGGCAAAGGGCAGCAGCAGGGGGGGCTGGGTGCCCTGGTGTGCTGCCTCCCGTGGGCTGAGGGTGCTGACGAGCAGGGTGCCAGCCTGCTGCCAGCTTGGTGCCAGGGTGCCAGCCTGCTGCCAGCCTGGTGCAAGGGTGCCAGCCTGCTGCCAGCCTGCTGCCAGGGTGGTGAGGAACAGCCTGCCCATGCAGGTGGGCAGGGTGATGGCTCTGGAGGGATGGTGCTGCTGTGTGACCTGGCTGAGGTCTGCTCCTCTTCAGGACTGTCCTGTGTCTGGAACACACGTTCCCAGGGCCTTTCCACAGGGGGACTGGGCAGTTTGTGGGTATAATTAGGGAATCATGAGAAGTATTAAGCTGCAGGACTGTGCCTGTTGGTGCTCCTGACAGCTGCCTTGTTCTGCCTCGGCCTGTGAGCTCTGCTGGGAATGGGGAAGGAGCAGATCTGGATGGGGTTGCACTTCCCTAGGGGGTAGAGCTGTAAGTGTTGGTAGGAGCAGTGCTGGGGACCTGGCTGCCTCCCAGCACTGGCTGCTGAGGGTTCCAGGTGTCTCTGTCCCCTGCACATCCCCCTGGCTTTTGCTGTCTGGAGAGCCCAGTGTGTGCCTGTCAGTGGCAGAAGCAGCAGAGCAAGTGGAGCTGTAGGGTTACTTAGAAAGGTTTCTCTGATGAGACTGCTCCTCATGAAAATCCAGGGTCAGGCTGTGCTCAGGCTGGTCGGTGCTGGCCCCTGATGGGAGGCAGTTCCTCTCTGCTGCAGGGCTGGGCTGGTGCCAGGCTGGGTTGCCCTGGGCCATGGTGCAAGCCAAGCTGTGGGCTCCCCTCAGGGGAGACACAACCTGTGATGGTTGGGAACTGAGAGGCACCCTCACTGCTGAGCTGTGCTGGGCCTTCATGTTCCCAGTGTCTCCCTCCCTTCCTGCTGTGTGCTTGTGTCCTGCCAGCTGCTGCCCAGCAGGCTCCACAGGGACCTCCTGGCCAGGGGCTGACACCTCCAGCAGTGCCCTGGAGTCAGGGGCTCTCACCCAGCATCTCCAAGGTGCTCCTCAGGCACTGCATGGGTGGCTGAAGATGTGTTTGTGTTGGGTGGGAGCTTTCCTGGCAGTAAACCAGGGGTGGGTGGTTTCAGGAGCAAGCTGGAAGCTGCTTCCCGGGAAAGGTGGGAACCTCTGCCCGACCCCTGGCACCCAGTGGAGGCACCTCTGCCCCTGTTCTTCCCAGTGCCAGGAGAGCAGAGCATCCAGAACTAACACCCCATCGTGGGAGCAGCACTGTGGTGACTTGGGGCCACCTGGAGAAGCATTTGCTGCACCCCTGGCAGGCAGCAGCTCCCTGCCTCACAGCAGCTCCAGCAGCAGCTCTGCACTTCGCCCTCGGGTACAAGGCCAGGGACCCCAGGAGTCCCCTCTCCCCACTCCCTGGCACAGGCTGCCCTTGCTCTCTGCCAGGTTGCTGCTCTGCCCTGCTTTTTCAGTTCTGGGACAAGAGCAGAGCTTGGCAGAGGTTGCAGCAATGCCATGGAGTCGGGGCCAGCCTTGTCTTTGTGGTGATTTACTGTCCTCTCTGTGGCTCCCCCCCTCCCTTTCCTGCCCCACACCTTAGGATTTCCACTCTGTGGGATTAAACCTGGGGAAGGGAGTGCTGGGAGCTTTCCTCATCTGTAATTAAATCCCTCCCTTGTTCCTTTACTCCTTGGCACTGCTCTGGAGGAGGGCTCAGCACAGTTCTCCCAGAGTGCTGCTCTTGGTGGGGTTGGAGGGTGGTTCACCCCAGAGGGATCCCCTTTTCCTTCAGCTCCTTGAAGGCTCCCCGTGGGTCAGCCTGGAGCCAGCAGGACCATGTGGGGGTGCTGGGCTGCCATTCCTGGGGGGAATTCCCTTTCAGCTGGGGAGACCCAGGGAGGTGGGCAGGAGCTGGTGCTGATGGTGGCCGTTCTGGGCTCTGCTCACAGACTGGACTGACTGGGGGGCTGGCAGCAGGGTGAGGTGCTGGGGGGAGCTGAGGAGCCCTGTGAAGAGTTAACTCCATGGGGACTGGTGTCATGAGGCTGAGAAAAACGAGGCCTCTTGAAATGAGCTCAAGTTCAAGGGAAGCAGAACTTCAAAGGGGCCAGACATGTTTATTTAATGGTGGTGACTTCATTCAGCTCTGATCTGTCCCTTCTGCTGCCTGCCAGCAGGGGTGGAGGAGTGAGGGGCTTCTCCCACACACAGCCCCTCTCCTGCTCCAGGGCCTCCCACTCTCACCAGTGCTTTGCTGGGGCAGCTGGGCAGGGTGCTGGTGGAGACCAGGCTGAGGGGAGCTGGCAGGGAGGGTGTGCAGGGAGGGAAGGGAGGCCAGAGGGGCAGGAGGAGCAGCTCTCTGGAGCTGGACTGGGCAGCACTGGCCTTTCTGGGACAGCCTCACCGTGGCTGTGGGCACCTGAGGGGCTGCTAGAGGAGGAGGCAGCACAGCCTGGGGCTGGGGGCTCAAAGACAGAGGTGCCACAGGGGGAGTGCAGCCCCGGGGGTCCCAATCCCCTTGGCTCCACCTCAGCCTGAGGCCAGAGCTGGGCTCTGCTGGGCTCACAGAACAAATGGGGATGTGGCTCCATCCTCTGCATCCTCAGCTTTTCCAGCCCCACGTGGCAGCAGCTGGGGAGGGCAGGTCCCTGTGAGTGCCCCAAAGGGAGGGGGGTTCTGTGGGGGTGCATAGAGCTTCCTCTGGCTCCCCACCTGCTCCAGAGGGGTGCTCCAGGGACTGTCTCTCTGCCAGGACTCCCCACTCACCCCTCACCTCACCTGCAGCAGCTTGGGTGTCTTTTTGTGCCTCTCTCACACATGTGCTCTTTCGCCTTTGAACACGTACCCCAGGCTTTTGGGGTATAAGGTGGGGGTGACTCCCCCCTAAAGGGAGAGCTCTGGGCTGTGGTCACAGGGCAGCCTGTGCTGATGGTGCTTCTGCAGCTGCCTTGCCCAGGACCTGCTCCTGGCTTGGGAGGGAAGGAGTGGAACACGTAGGACCCTGTTGTGGTTCAGCCTCCTAGACAGCTGAGCCCCCTCCAGCTGCTCCCTTACCCCCCAGGGGATGGGGGAGAGATTCAGAAGGGAGAGAACTGGTGGGCTGAGGTGCAGGCAGTTCCAGGGGTTAACAGAAGCTGCAGGCACAAGGCAGGGCTGGGTGTCCATTCAGCCACAGACAGGCTCTGTCCCGTGTCACAGGGACTTGGGGAGGCAGCACCATCACCCCCATGGTCCCCTGCACCCTCCCCCTCCCCTCAGCTCCTCTGGCTGCTCTGGGATCCCCCTGGGCTCAGCTGTCCCACCCGTGTCTTCCCAGTGCTTGTGCCCCCCCAGCTGCTCGCTGGTGGGTGGTGTGAGGCACAGGGATGGCCCTGACACTGAGCCCAGCTCAGCAGCAATGAAAACATCCCTGAGTCACCAGCACTGCCTGGGACACAGCTCCAAACACAGCACCAGGCAAGCTGTTACTAAAGCAGGGTAGTTTCTCCCAGTCAAAACCAGTGCAGGACTTAGAGAAAGCTTTTTGCAGGCATCTTCTTTAATCTTCCTGCTCCTTGGGCTGTCTGGGGGCTACTCAAGGTTTCGTGGCTCTTAACCAGGGCAGAAATCCTGCTCTCAGGTTGCTGACACAAGCAGAGCATGGATTGGGAGAGCTCCTCTCTGCTACAAGCAGAAAAATCAATATTTAGGATTGACCCTAAGAATGAGGATTGTTGCTCAGTTACTTTAAATCACACCTGGGGAGAAGGAGGGCGAGTGGTGCACACACCAGTGGAGGTGCTGCTGCTGGAGGCTCAGGGCAAAACAGGCTGAAGAGGGAGATGTGCTGGAAATCCCTGAGAAGGAAGAAGCAGTTGAGGAGGGGCTGGGTGATGGAGTTTCCAGGGCCAGCTGCCCTGGGCAGGGAGGGGGGATGAGGGAAATCCCCCCCAGCCAGGGCAGGTAGAGAGGAGCTGGCCCTGCCTCTGCCACCCCTTGGAACTTTGGGGGTTCAGAGCCAAGCCCAGACTGCAGGAAAGCTCAGTTCCTTGTGCTCAGGGAAACACACATGGGAGGAGGATCCCTGAGAAATTGTTTTCCTTCCTGAAGAGGTTTGTGGGAGCTCTGAGCACCCCGGGGGAAGAGAAACCAAACCCAGGTCCTCTCCTGTGCCTCTGAGAGGTGGCTCTGAGCTCTTCACCCAGGGAGGGGAGGCACTGAAGGATCCCCAGGAAGGGTGAGAGGGGCTGAGCAGACAGGATCAGGCCTCCTGCCCTGAGCTTTCCTGTGGCATCTGGGTCACCGCACAAGGAAGGATGTGGAAATCTTTTGTTTAAACATGAGCTTTACATTTCAAATAAATAACTGCATTTTTCTGTGCTGCAGTAGCAGGAACTTCAGCTGTGCTTTGCCTCAGAAAGTGAGAGGTGTTTGCAGGACCCCTTTGTAGAGCTGAGTGCTGGGGGCTCTGCTGCTGGAGATGCTGTGGCAGGGACAGTCCTCCCTGGCCTCTTGGCAGCAGCTCATTCCCTAGGTGCTGAGAAAGGCAGATTTAATCCCTGCCCCACAGCCTGTCACTCTCCTCCCACACTGAGTGATGTCCCTGCTCTGCTCAGCTGTGTATGCAACGTCCCTGCTGGGGGCAGGGAACACCCAAACCTTGAGAACAGGCTGCAGGGCACACAGCAGCTGCCACAGCCACAGGGGTGGCCCTCAGAGGGTGACTCAGAAGGTCCTTGTGCCATTGTAGCTGGGCTGTGCCCTCCAGCTGATGCCATGCTGCTCTCAAGTTCCCCCGTGGGTTTGTCACCCTTTTCCACCCTCCTGGGTGCTGCGTGGCACGGGGAGGGCTGCTGCTGCTCTGGGTGTGGGCAGGGGAGGGGATCTGCTGCAGAGCAGCCCTGCCCTGGGGGACACCAGTCCTGAGGAGCCTGAGCACAGATCCATTCTCAGCGTGGGGGGATGGAGACCCCCTGCTAGTGAACTGCTGGGGGCAGAAGCTCAGGCAGCTGACAGGCTGGTGGCCTCTCATGCCACGTGGTCAAGTGAATGCCATGCCATGCCATGCCATGCCAGCTGGGCAGAACTAGCAGCAGGAGCTGTTGGAAGCCCCTGCAAGCTGTGACCTGTGTCCTGCAGCTCAGGGTGGCTTGGCCAGGCTTGCACAAGCCTTACCCAGGCTGCAGGTTGGCTGCTCCCTAAGACTCTGGGATTGTCCTGATGGCCACTCCTGAAGCACTGAGCCTGGGGGAGCTGCAGCCTGATGCTTTTCCTGAGGTCTGGACATGATTTTATTTGTGTTTGTCCACATCTGAGTCAGGATCAGAGCTGCCAGTTCTGCTCAGGTAGCATCTGAACAGCTCCAGGGGTCTTGCAGTTGCAGTCCATGGGCACTGTCAAGCAGGAGACCACCTCAGCCTGGCTTTGGGGTGATCAGATCAAGCTGGACTATTGAAATTCAGATTTTTTCTTGATTTTGTTCTGACTTTGCCAATAAATCTTGGCATTGATGTTTCTCTTGGAGCTCCCTGATGGATGTCTTCTTGCACCCACTAGTGCCTTCCTTCTGTGGCTTGGGTTTCCACTCTGCTGATGAGTTTCTCAGGCTGGAGCTGCCCAGCTCAAATCTCCTTTTGTTATTCAGGATTTCTCTGTGTGGTTCCCACAGTCACTGTGCAGCTGATTCAAACAACAGCTACTCCAGCCTTAGTTTTGCAGTTTGTAGAGAAAATGAGACTAATGGGGGATGCCAGGGAGCAAAACCCAGGTTGTGTTGCAGTAAGAGGCAGTGGGATGGGGACAGGAGGGAAGCTGCCCATTTGGGATGTGAAGAGGGGGATTATAAACGAATTATAAACAAATTATAAACAAATCTGGCATTGGTTTGTCCTCCACCTTGGGAACATCAGCCCAGCAGGGTGGCTGCAGCTCTGTGTTGTCCAGCCTCTGGGCTGGGAAGAGGGGCTGTGCCTGTGCTCCAGCCAGGCTGGGGGAGCTGGAAGCCCCTGTCTCCTGGAGAAAGAGGAAAATGGTGGTGGCACAAAGAAGGAGGGGCTCAGGGAGCAGGAATGAGCTGCTCCTCCAGCCTCCAGCTGCCAGAGTCAGGTGTCTGTGGCTGGGGGTGCAGATGCTCCACAGCAGGTGGGAGAGATGAGGGGCTGGAGAGCTGCTGTCCCAGGGATCCTTGCTTGGCTGCTCCAGTGGAGTCAGGAGCGCTGCTCATTTCCCTTAACCAAGCCCTGGCTTCCAGTTTGCTATAAAACTCATTTTACCCACTGGATAGAAAGCAGTGGATTTCCACCCTGGCTGGGGGAGAAATCAAGACCAGAGGTTTGGGACTAAGTAAATCTGCATGCTCAGCACTAGGCTGAGGATGACTTCTGCTGAGGACAGAAGTGCTCCATCCTTGCTCTTCACTGCTGAGGACAACAGCTGAGCATCCTTCTCTGCTGAGGACAACAGTGTGAGAGCATCCTTCTCTTCTCTGCTGAGGAGAACAGTGTGATCATCCTTCTCTTCTCTGCTGAGGACAGCAGTGCTCCATCCTTGCTCTTCTCTGCTGAGGACAACAGTGTGATCATCCTTCTCTTCACTGCTGAGGACAGCAGTGCTCCATCCTTGCTCTTCACTGCTGAGGAGAACAGTGTGAGCATCCTTGCTCTTCACTACTGAGGACAACAGCTGAGCATCCTTCTCTTCTCTGCTGAGGACAACAGCTGAGCATCCTTTCTCTTCTCTGCTGAGGAGAACAGTGCTCCATCCTTGCTCTTCTCTGCTGAGGACAACAGCTGAGCATCCTTCTCTGCTGAGGAGAACAGTGTGAGCATCCTTCTCTTCTCTGCTGAGGACAGCAGTGCTCCATCCTTCTCTTCACTGCTGAGGACAGCAGTTCTCCATCCTTGCTCTTCACAGCCCTGTCACTGCCTTTGTCTCTGACAGGAGCCTGGCACCTCTGTCTGTGTGTTCTGCCACCAGCAGCATGGGACTATGCTGACCCCAGGGCACTTCCATGGATGAGGCTCTTGTGCTGTCCATCCCTAACCCTTCCTGGGCTGCAGCTCAGAGCACTTCCCCACTGCTGAGGAACATCTCTCTAAAAAGCATCATCAGTGAAAACAAGAGTTCCTGTCTCTGAAGTGATGCTGGGAAGCAGCTGAAAACACCAAAAGCTATGGTTTGGGTTGCATGCTAAGCAGAGAGCCCAAGCAGTGGGAAGGAACTCTTGAAAATGTTCAGTCAGCCCAGAGTTTTCTTACTGGGATGAGTGAAGGGCAGGCTCAGGGTGGCTCTTGGCACACAGGGGCAAGGCAGAGCTTAGACCAGAAAGGCTGGGACTCAGTGGAAAGGAGAATCCAGGGAGCAGCTGCAGATTTGGGGGCTTTTTGCTGGTTTTCTAACCAGTGTAACAAGGATTTCTATTCAGTTGGGTTCTGCCCTGGTGGCCAATGTCCTGGTTTCTCATTTTTCCAAAGTGGAATCTTTGTTTTCTCCTGGCTCCTTGGCCACTGCTGTGGTTGGAGCTGCTGTTCTGGTGTGGGGAACATTACAGCCCAAGTTCTCCCTCCTGAAGGAGCAGCAGGCAGCTCTGAAGGTAGGAGTGGTTTCCTTCACACTCATTGCTTTCTGTTTATTGGCATGACAGTCACCTGCTGTTTTCTTGCCCTGAAACTCATCCTTCTGGCTGCTCACAGGCTGCCACTGCCCTGGGAAGTGTGAACTGCTAGAAGTTTTCTCCATGTCCTCCACCAGAAGAATGACTCTGTCCCTGTCTCACCTCTGCTTTATCCCCACAGAAACCTTTCCTCATCCCATGGCTCTGTAGTTGGAAAAGACCCTCTGGTGAGGATCTCAGAGGCTTTGTGGAAAGGCAGGTGGGCTGTGTCACATCCTTCCACGTGGTCCCTGACCAGTCCAGGGCCTTGTGGCTTCACAGGGCCAAGTCTCAGGCCCAGGTAGGTCAGGTCAGGTAGGTCAGGTCCCTCCTGGGGGCCCTGCTGTTGGCTGGAGCCTCCTCAGGGCACTTGCAGAAGTCTGTAGGCAGAGGCACTTTGTGCTTGGGCCAAATGATCTCCTTGGCTTTGGCCAGTGCCTGGCTGAGTGGGGTGGAGAGAGGTGCACAGAAGGGCAGCCTTGGTGGGGAGAGGTCTCCTTGGCTTGTGAGTTCTGGTGTTTGCTTCATGCCAGCAGACCCTGCAGGTCCAGAATAGGGTTCTCCTGCTCCTGGAGCACCAACAGCAGCCCCCAGTTCTTCCCACTTGTCCCTGAGTGGCTGTAACTGGAGGTGGGATGGTTGGGATGTTACAATGCAGTGAGTAAAGCTCTGAGATGTGCTGCAAGGTGCAGTGGATGCCTGGGGAGGTTTGTGCCATCCCTGTCTGTGCTCTGCAGTCACCACTGAGGTTTAGGGCACAGGGGGTCACTGCTGGGGAAAGTTCAGAGCCTTTCTCAGGTTCAGCACATGCCTGAGGAGCTGCTTTAGTGTTTGTTTAGTAGCTGCTCTTCTTCGTGAGCCCGTGGGTGTCCTTCCCCACAATGTGCATCCAGATGCAGCCTGACCCCAGGCTGAGCAGGACAGAGGCAGGTTTGGGGACCATGGGTTTGCATTTGTGGGTGTGCTGGCCTTTGTGTGTGGGGCTGGGAGGGGAGCAGCAAGAAAGCAGCTCCTGACTTCCAGCCAAGGCCACGGCAAGTTCTGGTTGTCGGAAGCTGAAACAAGACACATCTTGTGTAAAAAACCAATAAAATAAGCATCTCTGGGACTTAAGTGATGCTGAGAACATCTAGAACATGCCACAGCATGCAGGGCTGGGGTGGCCTGGATGTGTTGGTGCAGGAGATGAATCCTCTGGGCTCTGAGCTGGAGCTCAAGCAGGAAAACGATCAGAATAATTGCATTGTGAACTTCCACATTCCAGGAGTGGGAGGACTGTTGATAATCCCTGTCCATGCAGGGAGCCCAGTCCTGCTCTGGCCTCTGCTCCCAGGTCTGCCTTGCCTGCCAAGAGCTCAGGGTGCAGCAAGTCTGGAGCCTTCCCACAGCCCATAGTGATGTCCCATTCATGCTCATGGTGGATGGTGGCCAGTGCTGATGGTCTCTGCTTTGAGAATAATCACAGGGGTTGGAATCTTTCACATCCTACTCTCAGGCAAGCCCCAAGCCCTGGTTCCTGTCCATAGAATCACAGAATCAGTCATGTTGGAGAAGCCCCTTGGGACCATCCAGTCCAACCATGAACCTGCTCTGCACAGTTCACCCCTAACCCATGGCCCTCAAACCCACATCCAGCCTACCCTGAAACACCCCCAGGGCTGGGGACTCAACCCCCTCCCTGGGCAGCCTGGGCCAGCCTCTGGATACTCCTCCTGTGAACAGTTTTACCTTCTGCCCAGTCTGCCCCTGCCCTGGAGCAGCTGGAAACAGCTCCAGCCTTCAAGATCTTGAGGTTTGAACTGCTGCATGCAGGGAAGGATTGGAGCCAGGGAGAGGGGGCAACGGAGCTGGGGAAGGGGCTGGGGAATCAATCTGATGAGGAATCATGAAAGGAGCTGGGAGTGTTGAGTGTGAGGAAGAGGAGGCTGAGGGGAGCCCTCCTCACTCTCTCCAGCCCCTGCCAGGC
>JANHGL010007887.1:0-13246 GCA_024611195.1 Ceyx melanurus | reverse complement strand
GAACATTCAGTTATTAAAGTCACTGTGCTTCACTGAAATGACTTTTCACTGGTGACTTAGCAAAGCACAAGGAAAGAGGTATGTGAATCAATGATGTATCTGCATGTAGCTACTGGATCTCAACTAGATCATTTTCTTATTTTTCAGTATATAATATTCTATATATAATATTTTATGTATTTTAAATACAGTAGGATTGTTAATGCACTATAGTTTTTTAAACACACAGAAATTTCGAATCAGCTTTCATTTCTAGGATCACTTGAGCACCTCAAGGATGCGTGTAAAAGAAAGTGTGTAGGTAACAGGTAAACAAATAATATTGATAGCAATGCGACTGAAGTAATTTTTTTTTAGTGTGTGGGAGGGCGTTTTGTTTGGCAAGGTACTATTAGAACAAATGGTAATTTGCTTATGAGAAATGGGAGTCATTGACTTGAAAGGATTTGAAGAGGCCAATGTAGATGGCTTTGTGAAACCCAGCAGTTCAGTGCCACAGTGTGTGTTGTTTAGACCTGAGACTTATGGAGTCTTTATATATGTCCTAAATAGGCTGGGAAATTGCATTTTATTTTACCTGAAGACCCCTTTGGTGTTTTGGTATGATGTTTTATTATGTTTATCAGAAGAAAAGCATTTTAATTACATATGTCCCTTCTTTTGTCCTTTGTACATGGTGTGGGTAGAAGGATTTGGATGAGTGGGAGGGATACATATTCCTTTTATTTTTTTTTCTTTTTTCCTCTTTAAACAAAGGGGAAAACTATTCATGTCCTTCATCTTTCCTACAATACAAAACTGCTGTTTTACCAACCACTGCTGAACAGCGAATGGTGATTTCAAGTAATCAACTCCATATTTTGAAGCACAAACATGGGGGCTCAGTAAGGTTGACCTGAAGGCCCAGAAGCAATAGAAAATATTTTTTTCCAAGCAAATCCAACACAACAAAGCAGTGCTATTATCTTAAGACAATGACTGACAGCATTTGTATTACTGATATATCCTAAACTGCAGCGTTCCCTGATTCACATTGACCTCTTCAACAGGGATCACAAATCTTCAGAGGGTCTCCTATATCTTTGTCATTTACTCTGTCAAACACAGAAAACCAATCAGTAATACTTTCTGTTAGGGGAGAAAAGGAACTTGGGGAGGAAATCTGTTGTGGCTGGCCCTGCAGTTTGACTGTCCACATCAGGCAGATGTGAAAATCCTTGTTTCAACACACAACCATGGTTTGACTGATTCTTAATTAAATATATTAGCTCAGAGAGACTCTTATGCTTTTGTTGTGAGCTTGGTTTTGTTTGGGTTGTGCATTGGGTTTGTTTTGGGGGCGGGGGGAGAGTGTGTGGGGGGATTATTCTGTCATAAGATTATTGATAGAGACTCTTTAAAGTTTTTTAAAGTAAGATTAAGCATGTAAAAATGTGTTATTTTTGTCTATCCAGCTACTACTGTTTAGGTTTAGCTCCCTTTAAAAAAATAAAATCAGCAGAAATCCTGAGTAGTAAAATATTTGGAAAAGTTTTAACTCTCTGAAGCACTTTCTTGATTGTTGCTCTTATTTCTTTCTTGTTACTGTGCCAGGATCCACTTTGTGAGTGGTAGCTTATTTTACTTCACTTACAATTCCAGATGTCCCCTATATCTTCTCCATTTTTCCTGGTTTATAACACAGATCCTTGCTTCTGAGTAGTTCAGTTTTAACTTCACATATATGATGTTAGAAATATTTCTCCTATGCTGACCAATGGTACAGAGATATTTTATTCATGTCTTTTTTCTTGTTTATTTTTTTTTATTGCTTATTTTTGTCCTTTTTTTTTTTCTATAGAAGAATTTGTTTACTTTTGCCTTCTGATGTAATTATTTTACACAGATGTTCACCCACAGTTTTGAACCTCTCTCTGTTGGCATTGCAGAGTAGAATTTGTCAGCTAAGTCAGTCCTGTTCAAGAGCATTTTTGCTACTACTTCCTGCAAAGAAAAACAACAAAAATAAGGTCCCATTTAACCCAAAAAGCTGAAATAACTCTTCCTAAACTTTCTTTCTAATACATGATCAAAACCTAGGAAAAGTAGCTTGAGATTCCACCCATAGCTTCATAAAATACACCATTTAATTGCAGTCCTGCTTACACCACTTAGTTACACTATCACCAGACTCATTATAGCAACGTCCAGGCTTAATGAAGTTGCAGTAGCTCAGATTGGAGAGTTGTGCAAACAACTGCATTTCTGCTGCTGGTATTGTGGCTGCACTGGGGCCAAATGTAATTTTAGTCTCTGATGTGAAAGATGCCAGATTGACAGCAAGGAATGATTTGATCAGATAAATATGTTTAATATTTATAAAAAATAAATATATATTTGATTCTGTTAAAATGTTATGTCTGCTGTCTTACAGGGTACTTCTGTAGAAAATTATGCATTGAAAAAAAAAATATGGAAGAGCATGAGGGTAAAGAGTCCTAAAAAGCTGTTAATTCTTGGAGGACAGACTTTTGAAGGCCAGGCTGCGTAGTGCCAGACTCTTGTGTTGAAAAGTTTTGGCTGAAATACTAGGACATAGAGCTGGTCCCAGAAAGCTTGCCAAGGAAACTGCAGTCAGTGATGTAGGAAAGTGTCCAAGATCAGCCTCAGAACACTCTGCACTCACTCCCAGCTGCTGTGCATACAACTGCCTCTTTACAGCACACAGCACAGACCACCCTGGCCTCTCACTGTCATTCTTCTCTCCATTTGCTGGCTTGTTAAGAAACAGGCCAGCATTTAGCTAAAACAGAAGTTGAAATGACTGACAGAAGATAATTTAAGGGAATTTCACTGGCTACTGAGTGTGTACTGTAGAACTACTTTGAAGAGTACATATTTCAGATTTTACTTTACGTAATAAAAAGAATAAAAAAAGCAAAGTGGTGGGAAGAGTTTGATGTGTGCTGTAAATCACCTTAAAAGATTCTTTTTAAACCCAGAAAGACAGTTATATGATAGTAGTATTATTGTTTTGAGCATTAGGATTTAAGATATTGACATTTTCTTATAAGATAAATTCAAATATGCCTCCATTAGGGGGAGTTACACATTCATCACTAAGGGCTTCATCTTTTCAGACACTATTTGGTATGGCAGATTTTCTCTTGGATGCTTGTAACTTTTAAAACACTCTGTTAGTACCAGGACTGCCTCGTTCCCCTGTCGTGGGATGTTTTCAACTTGTTTAATCAACACACAAAAATTTGCAGCAAAGAAAGTCCAACTTTATCAGTTTCTGAATTCTTCAGGAAAAAAACCACACTGATATATAGTAAAAATATCTTTAGTAATAGGAGACTTTCCTGAGATGAAATATAGGTGGTAAGATTTAGAAAAACTTTGAGTAAAATTCTCTTGAGGAGTTTTTCCTTCTAATCTTTTTTTTTTTTTTCTTTCTTTCTTGGTGATTTTTGTTGGTTTGTTTTTTGTTCCCCATCTGTGAAACTGCTTCTGCCTGAGGGTAGTTCAGGAAATCTCCCAGTGTCTGCTTTGTTTACTTTGGTGGAGGAGAGTTTTAAATAGCAATGTGACCCTGGTGCTGGATGTTAGCCTTATCAAAAAGGCAAAGAACACTGGTGGACTTGAGCTGATAAATTCTTGTGCCAGGCTTCAGTGTAATAGTTTTAGATGAGGTATTGAAATGATGCATTTACATGCCTAAGCACTCTCCATTTATCCCAGCTCCAGTGTAAGGTGGCAGATCCTTTTGCTTCATGTAGAGAACTGAGAAGCAGCTAAATCTCTGTGGAGTGAGGCCACTGCAGCCACAGCAGGAGCCACTGTCCTTGTGTAGCCCTTGGGGTGCTGCTCAGTGTCTGTGGTCCAGCTGCAGGAACCACTGGCTCCTGCAAAACTTCAGAACTTCAGGGAGGCCACATGAGTAGAGAAAATGATCTCAAAAACCTACAATCTGGGATTCTGGGATGCCACACTTGAGGCCTTGTCTCAAAATGAATGCCAGTGTCAGCACTCTGCTCCCCATGACAGCTCTGTGGAGACTTTCTGTCTCCCCCCCACCATGAAGTTCTCACAAAGGTAAGTGGACAGGATGGGAAAGGAGAAGTCAGGGTGGGAGTGAGAGAAGAGGGGAGAGGTGTGAACTAATGGCAGAGAAATGGCTGAGCTGTGTGTACACAGAACAGCCTCCTTGTAGGAAAAAATATATGGGTAGTGAACTTAGAGATGTTTACCCCAAGTGGATTGAGACATTGAATGTGGAATAGATATCTTTCTTGGAATACAATTATTACTATTTTTACCATATTTTTTTGATGCAATTTTAAGAACAAGCTGGTTCCCACACCTTGCTGCTATTTTGACCCAACTTCAAGCACTGAGCAAAGGCAGTGAGTATTTAAACTCGAATGAAGCCCAGGCATCCCCAGTAAATGGGAAAGAGGGAAAAGTCATCCCAAAGAATGGGAAATTCCAGATTTTTGAGCAGGGGTTGATAATGCTTCTTGCAGTATAATAGATGGCAGAGTTGTGTGCATGTGGGGAAATGCTTCAGGAAATGATGCTGGAGAGAGCAGAGTGAACTCTGAGACTGGCAATGCTGTGTCTGCCTTTCCACCACTATTCAGGACAGCTTCTATAAATGTGAAGGATATTTGCAATCAGAGCTTTATCTTTGAATCCTTCTCCAGCAGGCTCAGCTCTGACCATCCCAGATTTTGGACCTCGGTCACACTGGCATTTCCATCACTATTTATATATTATATTTAGGTCCTTATTTTCTTTGAGAAATACCTTTTATACTAAATACTGTTCCAGTTCCTCGTGTTTTAAAGACTCTTTTTTTTCAAGTGAATTCAGCTGGTCTTTGAGTTCCTTCTCTTGGCAAACAACACCAGAGCTTGCAAATCAGAGCAGTGCTTGTGGGAAGGTCTGCAGTGAAATGCAGTGCTGGTGAAATCACTGAGATGACAGCATCAGGAAATGACAGTGATCCAGTTGGCTGCTGAGAAAATAGCAACTGGGTGTCAGATCTGAACTTGGTAGTGGGAAGAAAGACTCTGGGGACTGCTACCTGTCAGAATTGCTGTGTCATGTACTGTGGTTTGGAAACTCCTGCCATGGAAGTTGAGCGCAAGTGGTGGTTGTGAGACCTGCAGTACAGACTGATGGCTCTGTGTGTGAGCACAAGGTGAATAGTCTCACTAAAATGTAATGAGCACATCCAAAAAATCTGAATTATGGATAAAATAATCCCTAATAAACAAATAATAACACAAATAATACAAATAATCCAATAAACAAATAATCAAAATAATCCAATAAACAAATCTTCTTCTTCAAAATATCTTCTTCTCTTTACCTCCTCCTAAGTAAATGGTAACTTTAACTTCTTGACAGTGTCTACACCCTGTTTCTGAACAAGCCACATCTGTAGGTATGAAGAAACAATATTTCACTAGCAGTTTGGCACGTTGGCAAATACTCTGCGTCGGGTTGAATGTGGAAAATGATTACTTGCTCTCTAGGAGAATTAATATCTAATAAATCACTTCAAGGTGTGCCTCAAATGCAATTCCAGTTGCACTGCAGCACTTAGTCTTGTGCCTAACACAAGGCATCACCAGACAAGACCTGTCATCAGGTGTCCATCTGCCTGAACATGTACCATGGGAAAATTTGTTCATATAGGCACTTCTGAGTGTACACAAAAATAATCCCTGTTCTTATAGCTTAGAAAACATCTTTTTTGGTTTCTTTGTTCCTGGAAAAATGATAAGGTGTCTACTTACAGTAGCCTACAACACACTTTTTTTTATATAAACCCAAGCTAATATTTTCAAAATCATTTATTTTATTTTAAATGCATTATTTTTTAATAACCATTTTGTATATAGACCGCTTCCAGGAGTATGGCTCACACCAGGTGTCAGAGTAGTGTGAAATAATTTTTATGCCACCTTTCCAAGGCAATAAATGTCATATAAGCATACACAAGTGCAGATATAGTACTTTTAGATGCATGTTCTCAAACTGTATGTTAGAAATCTGTTTGACAGACTTACACAAAGGATGACACTTTTTTTTCTGATCCTGCCAAAGCAGCAACTGCCTAAAAAGAAAATTTGCTCTTGTGGTTGTTTTTGTTTTCCCCAAAGGAGTAACGAAGTAAGGGGAAGGAGAAGAAGCTATAATTAGGAGAATAGAAATGGTTTCTTTCTACTGAGAAAAAAAAAAAAATCTGGCCAAAATGATACAGCAAATTTTCAGTCATCTACCCTACAATAAAAAGAAGATGAAGGACAGCAGCAGCTGAACCCACAGTCCCAGCCACATAGTTTCTGTCATGTCTTAAGCACTATGATGCTTATTCCAAGAAATATGTGAAATATTTTTTTGGTGAGACTCACACGGGTATTGATTTAGTGTGGGTACCTCTGATTTTAAAATATATTTTTTAAATTTACATTTAAAACTTAAAACTGACATTCAGTTATCTTGAACTTTTTGGGGTTTTTTAAGATGATCAGAATACAAGTTAAAGTTTTCTGCAGGTATGAGATTCCAGCTTCATCATGAAGAACAGAGTGGTTTTCTTCCTAGAGCTTGTTCTCTTACACTGATAGGATTGCTCTGCTGGTGGTCTTTACCAATTCTAAGAGATTCACAATGGGCTATTTCTTTCATGAAAGCCATGAAAAAATACAGAGGTCTTTGTCAGACCTCCATACAAAACTCTTTTACTCTAAATGGATTGTTTCAAACAGCCCACAGATAGCTTGTTTGCTGTGAGCTGTCCTGCATCTCCTGAGTTTACAGACCAAATTGACCTCTTTTTCTAGTTGCTTTTTAATGTCACTTTTCATTTGCAGTCTCTTCCTCTCTTTCATTCTAACAAAATTACAAATTTTTAATTAAAACCATAAAAATCCAGTAATCCATCAGGATTTAGAGCTGTGGTCCCAAGTCTTAAATACAAATCAAAAGCTAAGTCAGTTGGAAGTTGTGTGTGAGACCCTGAGTCTCCTGTCTGGAGCATTAGCTGTGCAAGCAACTGCTCCTCTGCTGCCTCTTCCAGATGAAAGCCAGGGAGTAGCAGCTGCTGAGAGATATTGCTGGAAAAAATGGGAAAGCAATATGAAAAGCAGAGGGTGGAAGATGCCACAACTGTGCTTGTTTCAGGATCTGTAATAGTTTTCTCTTCAAGGCCCTAAAGTGGAATGATGCAGTGATATGAGTCTCACAAGGTAGAAACAGGATTCAGCTTCATAGTGAGTTCAGTTTGAAGAGGTAAAAAGCTCAGATTATAATCAGAGTTTTCTTTCTTCAGTGAGGGGTTTCAACTTTTTTTTTGTTTCTAAAATATTAGTGCCTTTTCCTCTGAAATGAGGTAAAATGACCCGAAAACGTCAAGGCATTATTTGTTATTGTTTATTATTTGTTATTGTTTCATCTCACTGGCCTTACTCATACAGCAATTCTTAGGAAACAAACAGGATTCACTTTTTGGTTTTTTTTTTTCCAGAGGTGAGGGAGGGTTTTTCTTTCAATGGGCTCATTGATACATCATCTAATCCCCCAGTACTTTGATGAAAATGTCTTCCTCCTCATCACTTAGCTGTGCTGTGAGATAAGGAAAGCAGGGATGCTTTGTGTTTCCAAGAGCTGTGTTCATCATTCAAAGCATATGTGTGTGCCTTTTTTCTCTGCTGCCTGCCTGGTACTGGCTCCATCTGAGCACAGGAATGTGTTAGTGAAAGGAACCACAACTCTCTAAGTCCTATGAGGAACATCATCATCATCATCATCAATATCTGTGTCTTCACTAATTCAGATTTTGGCAACTAAAATATTCAGATTATATCATAACTGCATGTGTATTTTCCCATACTTTATGAAAGAAAATGAGTGCAGAGTGGGCTGATTCAAAGCAGGGCATTGCACTGTTAAACAGCACAATTCTAGGCACTGCTACGCAAATATATTTTGCATAAAGATGCTTTGCTTGCTGCTGCATTGAGCTGCTCTGAGAGATTTGTCAATAAGCAGAGGAGTGTTACTTACGTCAATATATGAATCTGCAAGGCTCAAAAATCACAGTACAAACGTTGGGGGGTGGGCTTGTGTTGCTTTTTAAAATAGCCTGCTATGTATTATCCACTTCCATTCAAGAAGTGTTCTGTTCCAAAGGACTGTCTTTTTGCTCTGACTCTTGCCCTACCCCAGTTTCATCTGCTTCCTTACAATTTCTCCTCGTATTTTTAGTGAAATGCTGACCCAAAATTGCAAAATTCTGAGCACGTTATTGGAAGGTGTTCTAAAAAATAGGTTTTATCTATGTGATTGAAAAGGGAAAAGAAAAAAAAAATTATTGTTTTCAGAATTGAACACTGTGAGCTCATAATGGTCTTAGTCTGTTCTCATTTAAACCATCATTTCTGCATGAGAAATGGCTCATTTTAATCTATACTTGTGAGGGGAAAAAAAAAATAGTGCAGTGTACTATTTAAATACTTAAGAACTACAAGATGTTCTACATGTAAATATGTTTGGGCACATGTGCTTTCTCATAGGAACACATTATGCTACTAATCCTGTTGATATCAGATAGTACTCCTAAGACTTTTATTTCTAGAGAAGAATTTGCCTGTTTTTAATACGCTTCCAGCAGAAACTGGAAAGCTAAATGATAAATATTTTACTTGATTAAGTCTGGTTTGTAAAACAGACATGAGAATGTACATTGCTGTTCTAAATTATACCTTATCTGACAAAAATATTTTCGTAGGCAGTGTTTAAATTTCCTAGCTGAGCACTCTGCTTTTTTGGAGGGTTGTCATAAAACAAGGCTCCAGGGTGATGTACTGATGCTGTGCAGTTTCAGCTTCTAGGTAGACACTCCATGTGTGCCTGTTTGCAGGGCACAGGCAGACACCAGCCTGTCTTGAAAAGGCAGGTATACCAACCCTAGTTAACCATTTGTGATAGGATGTCTTATCAGGGTGCTTAGGCTACTCCTATTCAAATAGGTGAATTAATATTTGGCTGAAAAGGTATTTGTTCCCTTTTAGTAAAAGCTTCTGGTCATCATTGATTTGGTAAGTAGCTGAAATTATTGTCTGGATGATGAGAAGAAAATTTAACAATTACAATAGGTTTTGGAAGACTACCCAAGGTGTTGTCTTTTCCCTTTTATAATATTAACCAGGCAGCTTTGTGTCTCTTTTTGCCATGTTAAAAATGGTCATCATAGAGTTTTCTACTTTAGCATGATGGTCAGAGCAGATAAGGATTGAATGATGATGTGCTGCAAGGAGCACAGCTACTCATACCTCAGACACTCCACTCTAGTGACTACCCAGAGCCTCCAGTGTAAACTCCGAAGTCCTTTCCAAGTGTCAACTTCAAGTGATGGAATTACCAACGTAATGCTTCTCTGTGATAATCTTTAATAGAGAATGAGTTTGGCTGTTTGCTGCTTATCTTCACATTCCTGAAAACCTGATACAAATGCAAATATAAAAATTAATCATCGTGACTAAGCTGCAATAGTCCTCCCTCCTCAGCCAAATCCAAACCAGCCAGTTTGAAAGCTGAAACAAAGCCCTGCCTCCAGAAACCAACCACATTCATAATTCTCCCATTTTCATACACTCTGGAAAAAAAAAAATAAGCTATGCAACATGCTCTGAAGGCCATAAAATTTGAGCTTTTCTGGATCAGGGAAGAGGAATCAGTTCCAAAAGCTCTGAGTTCCCACAAAGAACATCCTGTTAGCAGTTCCTCAGCCTTTCATAGCAGCAAGGCCCCAGCTCAGTTGTTGACTGATCTAAATTGTGGCAATATGACAGAGAAAGTGGGAGAGTGAAATCCTTTCACATATGTCAAGGCCAGCTGTACAGTACCTTCCAGTCCTTTCATAGAAAGGTAAGTTTTCAGGTGACCCTGCCAGTGACCTGAAAAGGCCACTGTGACTTGGTTTTAGCAGGGGATGAGTCTCTGTTGCCCATGAAATGCAACTTCCAGTGAGGAGAATAAAAGTGGCTACCATAGTGATAAATGTACCTGCAGATAGCTGCATGGATTAACACAGCTCTAATTTATTCCACATTAAGGAAAAGGACTATAATGAGTTCTTAATAAAGAAAGACTAAAAATGGTTCAAATTCAGTGGTTAATGCTCTGCATAATTTACTGTAATAATCCTTCTGACCAAATAGTTTCTTTTAAAAAAAAAGTGCTTTTCTCTTTCCCTACAAATGAAACATATATGGTATTATTCCCCCACCTCCTCCCAAGGTTTTGTTTGATCTTTCTACTGTTTGGGAATGAGCAACCTTGGCATAAAGTGTGGTGTCTGTGCTGGGGTTTGCTTCACTCTCATTTGTCTGCTCTATATAAATATTTTTGTAAGCAAACATCTATGTTTCAGATGTCTTTAGCGTGGCACCTAATAGATTTAAGAAATTATTTGTGATGGCATTAATGGTACAGCAGAGGGGACATCAAAGCAAAGGAAAATTCCATTGCAGCTGACTGAAAATGGAGAGAAAAAGGATCCACTGCACTGATATCCAAGTCTGTTCCTGGCTCGAGAGGTCAGGGAGAGCCAGGTAAAGAAGGGTCATTGGTGTAATTAATGGTGGCAGAATCTCACTGTTTGGACAGGCTGCAACCCTCAGATAGTAAATGTTCAGAGGCACATGTTTGTAGAAAAATGGTGTGGAATGTACAGATGAGGAGGAACAAGGTAGGTTTCCTTTGGGAAGAGGGATTGTCTAAATGCCTCTTCCCTTCCAGAGAATCTAGCTCTTGGAGGACCCAATGTCCTGCTTCTGCACAAGTCCTTGGCAGAGGGGGTGCAGATATCTTTATATTATTTTATTTATATTATATGATATTATTTATATTATGCCCTCGGAGGGCAGTAGTTGTCAGAAGAGCTCTAGAGCTCTGCATGAGCTGACTCCAAGTGTCCAGTTCCCATTTCTTTCTTTCAAGATCTCTAAGCAGCCCTACCTAATTAGTAGATTTTTTCAATGACAGAAAGTGCTCATCCTTAGTTACTCCATTCAGGCAGATTGGAAAATAGTGTTTGCATGATCTAATACCTCATTTATTACAACTAGACTTGTAGGAAGAGACAGAGAAGATCTGGGCATTGCTGTGGAATTGCTAGAGACTTGCTTCCTTAACTGACTACATTAGTTCATTATTTCATCTCATACTTTTCTCCTTGGCTGGGCTTGCAGCTATTGCAGATGTGAGTCTGTCCAGAATTTCAACTTCAAAAAGCTTCCAATCTTCAGCAACCATCCCCATCTCACCCCCCCAACCCCAAAGCCTGAGCAAACTATAATTCAATGGTGACTGTATTACAGTTTTTCCTTCTTGCTAATTCAAAGCACACGTAGTCTGTTGCATATCTAACTCAAAAAGCTTCAGTTCAAGATGTAGTATCAGTGCTACTACTTTGGGATTTTTTCAGTATTTTCCCCTTACCAGCCAAGACTGCCCTCATCAGGACCTGGATATTTAGCTCATTATTTTCCCCCATTTCAGAGACTTCTACAATTTCAGTCTGTATAGTCTTTGTTTCTCTAGCAAGCTGCAAATGAACACTAATTGTGGGAGCTTTTGGAATATTATTAAATTTCTTATGAATAATACATCTAAACCATGAGTTTTTATTGCTGCCCTCCACATATCCATGTTGAAACGTGTTGCAGAATGGTATTATCTTCCCTGGGACTATTGTGTAGTCATTAACAGTATCTTGATCAGACTTTTGGAAGAGCATGGCTTCTGGACAGCTGCTGTGGGAACTTCACCCGCTCTCGACCGTATCACAGAGTGAGGAGAGTTAAGGACAATCACTATTAGCAAAGGTCCAAGGTGGAAAAAAAGCATGATGTGAGAAGTTTTGTAGCAGCTACTACATCTCACTGGATTTTTTCAGCCAACTTGGAAGAAGGTGCTGTGTGTAGTGATGGTAAAACATAAGTTGGAAGTATCATTCCCCCCAAACCTTTTAATGTTCAATACTTAATGTTCCACAAGAAGCTCATAAACAAAAAAACCCACAAAGCAAACTAATTTATTTACTTTTTCTACTAAAGACAGAGGCACTAACTCGATTACCACCTGCAAAGGTTCTGTTTCGAACGAGATATTTGTAGGCATCTAGTTGTTCTGTCTCTCTACTGGGGTTAATGGTGAGCAATGGGAAAGCTGTGGTTTGTAGCTGGTATTTGATAGCTCTGTGTGGCAGCTGTGATGCACCTGATGCTGTGACCACTCACATCAAGCTCCAACTCCCAAGGCTTCGTAAGGTGCAGCCTTGATTAGAAAGCGTGGAGCGTTTTTACGAGAGTTTCTGATCCACCAGGATCTAGACTTGAAGCAAAACTCTGTCCCGAGGTGGTGAAGGGAGGGTGAGGTGCTTGTGTTTCGGTGAAGCACGGGAGGCAGGAGAAGCCTCTCCAGCATCTGCGGGTTAACAACAGCGGCGCCTGGGCCCAGCCCCGGGTTTCAAGAGCATCTCTTGCTCCCGCGGCTCTGCTTTGCCCGAACGGAGCGTGTGAAGCCCGTGCTGCAGACCCGACCGCACCGCATGGCCCCGGAGGCCGCGCAGACTGCGGCGGTTCGCGCGGGAAGGTGCGTTGCGGGTACAAGCAGCTCACATGTGACGGAAAATCGCCGCTTTGCGAGCAAACCCCGCGCCCATCGAAGCGGGTAACGCGCCTTCGCCGGCCCTGAGGGGCTCCGGGAGCGCAGCCGCTGCGGGAAAACATCCCCCCCGCCGCCGCCTGCCCGCTCTGCCGGCCGTGTGACGGCGATCGCAGCGCCGCGGCCCCGAAAGGGTTACGCGGTGCCAGGCCCGGCCCCCGCTCCTCGCCGGCCGGGGCGAGGAACGCGATGCCGCGCCCGCCCTGCCCTGACCGCCGCCGGCCCCGCGGCTCCGCGCCGCCCGCAGCATCGTAGCGATCCCGCCCGGGGCTGGGCAGCGGCTGCGAGGCGCGGGCGGGGCGGCGATGGGGGCTCCCGCCTCCCGAGGCGCTGGGCACGGAGCGGATTACAAATGAGCGGCTCGGCCCGGCGACCCGGGCCCGCGGGCACCCCGGCATGTAGAGCCTGACGGAGCGGCGCGGAGGTGAGCGGCTCCCCCGGGGGCGGGAGGGGGGACGGGGTGGCACGGAACGGCACGGAACGGAATGGCACGGCGGGCGGGCGCGCGGCTTGCGCGGGG